>JAHZNB010006527.1:0-52437 GCA_027744295.1 Callyntrura guangdongensis
TTTCTTTTTTTCTAAAAAAATGTAGCGTCCGTAAGATATTCGTTATTTTCTCTACACTCAAAATAAATATAATCTCCTCCTTCCAGGGAGCGAAACACTTCATTCTTCTGACCCAGTAGTGGTATATTATAAAATACAGATTACGTTGTACATTATGTTAATATACAGGTCGTACAAAAAATAATACGTTTTCAGCACAATAAAAAATATAAGCGCGAGAATACGAGATAGTAAAAGTATTTCTTTTCAATCATCTCTCGGAGAAAATAAATTGCTGTTCCTGTTATTTTTTTGTGTCAAAAACAACTACACGACATATATACTATACACATATCATACTGCTCTGTATTTATGTTCACTCGTGAATATAATAACACAAAACGGCTAAAAAATACTAGCGACTGGCGTTATACCGTTATAAACATACATATTTATATACATATTAAAAAGGCTTTTCTTTTTTTCAAAACACTTGGGATGAAAAAAAACTGTCATCAGTTTTATTCATCATGTTTTTTTGCCGTGCTTTAGCATGCATGCCGATTTTTAGTAGTAGTAAAGTAGTGGTAGTAATGGGGTGGTATATCTATGATATGTACTAACATCAAAATAATGTTGATGCTTTTCAGCATCATTTTTTTCTCCTTCCAAAGAAAGGAAACAAAAGAAGCTTTTAAAAGTAATATACACGAAGATACATAAAAATCAAGCGCATAATAAATACTAGAAGCTTTCATCACTTTTTTTTATACAAAAAGATAACTACTACAAGTAGTAGAAGAAGAAAAGCCAGAGCCATTGTAGCGATATAGCACAGCGTATTATATTTAAAGGGGATAATAATAATAATGTAGCTTTTTTGTAGCTTCAACATTTTCATCATTCATTCCACACGCTTGCTTGCCAGGGATCAATATTATGGCGGATGAGGATAAAGGAAACATATATACAGACTATTTTTATGCAAACTTGTCCTTGTATTTTTCGCGTATGTTTTTTTTCGTTTTTAAAAGAGAATGAGAAAATTAATGCAGGGAAAAGGAATACTAGGGCACAGACAAGATGAGAGCACAACAATGTGAAAGTGGATAGGTTAAATGAATATAATGTAAATCATAATAAATATATAGAGAAGTAGTGCTGGCAGTGGTATATTTTTTGGTGATATAGAAGGTGGAAGAGAGAGAGAGAGAGAGAAGAAGAAGAAGTGGAAAGTAGAATGCTTTTATAGTAGTAGTCTTGTGATCCCACCTTCATTTTTAGAACAGCTTCTTCCACCATAGTCTTTTTTGGACGCTTTCTCCGTCTCTTGCCACTGCCGACCTCTTCATCAACCTCAAGAGAGCCAATAAACTTGAGTCTAAACATGGTGCCAGGGAGGGCTGAACCACAAGCAGGTCCAAAATGCGCGGAGGAGGGAAGAGTCCCAGAGTCACCTGGACTCGTTCCCCCAAAGCAGGGGCCTTGAAAGGAGCGTGCTGACGATGTTGGGGACTGAATGGCGTGATGACCTTTATGAAAAAATTCAGACTCTGCGCAACTCTCATCACCAGAGTCATCGTCCTCAGCGTACAGATAGTCTTCGAAATGGGGCGGTGCCTGTTCCCCCTTATCAATGTTGTTATTGTTGCTGCTCGCAGAGGAGGAAGTGGTGGAGGTCGTGGTAGTCAAAGCTGACGTTGTATTGATGGTGGTGGCTGTGTTGTTGCTGTGCATCGTGGGCTCAGCTGAGTCGGAAACATTTAGAGTTCCAAACGGCTCAGTCTCACTCGAGAGATCACTTTGGTCCACTTGGGTCTGTGTGTTTAGAAACATCAGATACACAACAGCCTCAGCAGCAGCCTAAGCTCCACATTTTATGTTTTTAAGTATGTACGTAACATTGTATGTATTAAAAGAAAATGTGGATTTGTTCTTGTGATAAATATAAATAGTTCCACTACAGGTATAAACACATTTACTCCATTAAACTATATAATCCTGCCATATTGTATGTATGTTTAACAAAACGTAAGTATTAAAAATCCTCAAACGTTGTCATAAAACATAAAACCAAGACAAAAGCTGCATGATTGTGTGATTTTTTTCCTCGGTAGGGGTTTCGTCGTCGTAACTGTAACTCGTAACGTTACACAAAATGTTTACCTGTGTGCCTACCTAGTGCACGTTAAATTTTAATGAACCGTTGAAAATAGTCTTTCCTCGTCGTAACGTATCGTTCTCTAGTGAATAGTTTTGGTAAACTTTACATACCCCTGTATACCAAAAGTGGTAGAATTTTCTGTACTTGTATTTTTACGGTATAAGAAAGATCGACCAGGGGGCTCACGACGAGTGCTACCTCATATAATGTAGTATTAGTATTAGTAGTTTTCGTTATTTGTATATTAATAAGTTGTTATGTTATATTATTATTATGTACATACGTCCAAGCAATGTCCGTTCGTACTAAAGAAAACCCGTATCTGGTTAATTATAATGGTAACCGCAATAATAATGATAATAATGACAATTTAAGAAGAAAAAATAATAATTAAAAAAGATCGCAAAGAAAAGAAACTATCAGAGATAATGCGTAGGCAGAACTCAACATAATTTAGAAAAGGAAGAGAAAAATACGGACAAATAAAGACACACGGAGTGTTTACTGAAAAATATACCTATTTTTTTACGTATTGTCGAATTAGAAATAGTGGAGAAAGGAACTAGTAAATAATTATCACGACGAGTAACAGCAATTATAACCATTCAAAGCACCATACCAGAACAATACCACAATACAATAATACTATATAAAAACTATATATGTCAAGATTTTTATACTATAATCAAATGAACACAAATGAACAGTATGACAAGCACAGAAAAAACTTCCTTCCATTCAACAAGAGAAACACACAATTAACTTTGAACGCAAATGGATGACAAAGATCCTATTGACTTTCAAAATAGAGCAGGGTAGACATATCATTACACGAACGTTACATATTATCAGGGGCATGCTACAAATGGTATATAGAGTATAGTAATATATAAGGTAGTAATATAAAAAATATATATTAATAATAATAATAATAATAATAATAATAATAATAACAATAATAAAATTGTATCGTGCTCTAATAAACATAATATAAAGATTTCATACCATCTTACCATAAATTAATATAAATATATCTACTAAACGGCGAACAATAAAGTAATAATTATAATAATAACGTAAATATAGATAGGTAAGTATAAAAATAATGGTACCTCACACATATAAGGTATGTTAACAAGTTACAAATATAAAAAGAGAGAGATATACTAAAGGGCAACAATAAACATGGCAAATGTTTACTAAATGTCAAGGACAGATGTGGGTAGGGCAGAAATGTTTTAGTTTACTTTACACACATAGAAAGAGAAATACAATTAGAGAAATTATAACAGACGATCACGGTACAACAGGGATGACAATTAATGGTTTCATGCTTTCAAGCTTATAATATTGTTACTTGGTTAGCTGTAGTATTATTAACACTATGACCTCACATTGTCAAGAAAAAAACACATGGACTGACAAAAATAAAAAAATTGTTTGTTTCTACCAACATGATAATATAAACTACGCTTAGCGGTTACACACATTCAATTTAGCAGCACCATGATAATAATGATCATAATCATTTCTTTTGGCGTTTATATTTTGTAAGTTGTCCTTTTCCAAAAATATCAATTAGTATAAAAAAAATTGGTAGTAATCCGAAGTCATATGTTGTGTACGTTCCGTACAACGTGACTGATTAAATGCCAAACGTAACTTCACATTGGCATCATCATTATCTCCAAAGAAGAGGCATAAAAATGTGTTTGGATCAGAAGCAAAAAGAGAGAGAGAGAGAGAAAAGGTCAGAGAGATAGAGGAAGGACTGTGAGTAATAGCGCAAAAATTTCTTTCACCAGTGTTTTGTTTGACAAACCGTTTCACGAGCTAATTAACTACCATCATCAATCAACACTGTTTCAGTAAAATCCGTCGCGTCACTGTGTGATACAAATGTGTAAAACGCGAGCATAACTATAAATATAAGTTGGAAAAGTAATCATGGAACGCATATAATTTTGTGGGTGGATGAAGGTCTCACGTAATGGCAACTCTGTGGAAATGGTAAGTACAACATGTGTGTAGGTATAGAAAGAGACAATTGATGGTGAATGTATGGTAGTGCTCCAAGGAATAAAAATATAAAACTTTTTCATGGTAGCGGAGTGGTGAAAAGAAGAGAAATATATATAGAGAGAAAGTACGGTAGAGAGAAAGAGAGACTTTTTATAGGAAAAAGAGGTAGCAATAAAGTTCAAGGGGAAATTGATAGATAATTGAAGCATCCTCTATAATTGCGTTCATGGACTGAGGATACATCAAATTTGATTATCATTTTTTTGTTGGCAAAAAGGAGTAACATTTATAGTGGTGATTGTGGAAATAGTAAAATAGAGAGAGATATTTTATATACCATACTATATCACATAAATGCTCGGCTGAAAGCTTCTCTTTGGAAGAAATATACGTTTATATACAAATTTTGATAGATAATATATACGTATACATATACAAAAAATCATACTTACGTAGAAGAAGCTCAAACAAGACAAAAACACAATAACCCACACTACAAGTAAAACGTAAGAGAAGAATGAAAAAATAAAATGGACCATATGAAGCGCAAAAAAGAAGCATGACACGAAAAAAACGATGACTGAAAAAAAAACAAGAAAATAATAATCAGATAATATAAAAGATAAACTAAGAGAGAATCTAATTGCCGGTGAAGGGTCCGGAGAGAGTGTCTGTCCCGTCGAATCATATCGCAATAAATTCACAGCGACTATATATATGCATTTATACGTTTTTAGGGCATTTAAAAAAGGGTAGGTAACTTATTATGATAAGTTTACTATATATTGTTCAAGACATATACACAATAATAGATATCAATATATATAAAGTCATATTAACGTAACCATACTATATTATGTATGTACATAATGCACTGAGAAACTGCTGATGTTATAGAGTATTTTATTTTATCGTTATAGATCTAAGTTTATCGATACATTTATATAGGTTGATAAAACAGGGGAAACAGAGCTAAACGCTGTAGACATGAGTAGAGAGAGATATTTTAGAAAGGAAACAAGAAAAATAGGTGTGGATTTTTGAAATCTGTAACAATGTATTTGAAACAAGAGAGGTTCATGTGAGATAACATGTCCGATGGAGAGAAAGGGGTAGAGTGAGAGAGAGAGAGAGACAGAAAGAGGCAAAGGGGGAGAAGCAGACGACTATAATAAATAGCAAATAGATGTGATGTTCTTGCAATAAATTTCACTTTTTTACACATTTGCTACATGTCTTTCCCAATTCGTTTCACCGTCTTCATTTTACCCCGAGTCATGATTTATGCATGGAAAGGAGTGCAACAGGAACAATGAATGAATTTTTGGCGATATATTTTGTGAGACTGCCTACACATGTCTGTATAGTCAAGGCAGCAGTAGCAAAACGATGAAGTCGGCAGAGTCGATGTACTGCTGAGTAGCATGGCAGATCTAACCCCGATTCTACCAGCAGGAAACTTTGTGAACAAAAAAGATAACGAAAAAGTGAAAGTGTCGTTTTCTGAGTGTAAAAAATAAATAATGTGGGAGTCGGATTTTCAAAAAAGTAGAACAAATAACATCTCATATTATTTTATATTTTTCCTTTTGGAACCTAAAAGGGAATCCGAACACTGCTAAACTGTTTGTGAATGTGTGCGTGTTTTAAATTGGAACTTATATACTGAGGTGAACGTTTCATTGAACTCCATTTTCACCCAGAGAAAAAAAAACATAACGGATAAAACGGCACTGAACAAAATAAAACTAAACTGGAGAGCTAGACTGTTTACAACTACACAGCGTAATGAGCATAACTCTATCTAATGGGACGTGAACTCATTTCATAAATGAGGTTTTATTGTTATTAGTAGTCAGCCTCTATAACTTTTTGTCTTTATCTGACTGCTAACATTTAAATCAAACTGAGTTACTTAAACACATGTAGGCACTATTACTATTATATGACTGTAGCATTCTCTCACTGCACATTCCTCTAATCGCTTCCTGATACATTGTCAACCGATTCTCAGGAAAGAACAAAGTAAACAATTATAATAACATCACAAAAGTTGAAAGAAAGCAGTATGAAAAAAGATACAGAGAAAGCCTATTGCCGTACGCGAGAGCTATGATCAGAATAACGAAAAACAGAGACCGTAATTATCCTAATATAAACATATATCGGTAATAATGATAACAATAATAACGATACAAGCTAATTTATATATATTCTCTATAAGAATATATATATATGTATATATATTTAATATGTACACATAGAAGCATAATAATAATGTTCGACTCACCAAATAAGAAGTGAAAGTATAGGTGAAAGCGAAGTGCATCAAGTCGGTTATTGTCCCAAATTTACAGAGCGAATACACGAAAAAAAGTTTTGGAAACAGATGTGATTAGTACAAACAAATACAGTCTTGATATGTATTTATTTTCATTTCGGCTGAAAGTAGATTTTGCTTTTAAAAGGAATCTGGTAATGTTTTGTTTTTTCTTCTAAGAAGGCCAGGTCGACGAATGGAAAGGCAGCGCGCAGCTTGCTTTCTCTTGCTTATCAAGATAATTTAACTAATCAACTGAAATAACGAGTAGATATACTTTTTTCAAAAAAAAATAATAAGAAATTCTAGAAAAAGTTTTGCAACTGTGTTGTTTCTACATTAGAAACGAATGAAACTCATCTTTTTTTCTTTTTTTACGTTCGGCCCACCTGGCAATGGGAATTTTCTTTTTTAACATTTTCAAGTATGCTTTACAGCACAGGTAAAAAAATATCCGTTTAATTTTTGTTCGCCTGACATTTGGTATTTATGTACTGAAAAAAGAGCTTTAGCGTGAAAACAAGCAAATGTTCCACGCATGTCGTATGGCTGGAGACAACAAAAGAGAAAAGTGAAAACGATGTCTTGTGTACGGTAACAAAATGTGAATACATGGGAATATATATAAATAGAGAGAGAGAGAGAGAAATAATGAAAAAGAAAACTTAAAGCGAACAATTGTGAAAGCAAAAAGCTGTCTGTCTTCTACAAAATGAGGTACCTAAACTCTTACACACACAAATACCAACGACAACGATCAAGCTCGTTTTCTTCAGCAGTATAGTAGCAAATTTGCTGTATTTCGTGGTAGAGTGTGTATGTGTGTATCTTATATATTGGTCCATTCATGCATCAAAATCGTGACGAGCGAGTTTGTTCAGAGTATAAGAACATGTTTTGCTGGTATACAATGCACACAACAATCGTGTCTCATGAGATCAATCTATCATTGCTTGTCAAAACGAACGAGGATATATTACATGTCTTACCTTCTTTGCTTCGCTTCTTCTTGATCCCATCCTTTTCCTGAAATCAAAGAACAAATCACATTTTTAGTCTAGACATCTTCTTGTGCTCTGCTTGTGTTGTTGTGATGTATACATCATGATATGATATATAGGTACAGGGAAAACACACACAGCGAGGACAACGAACGACTCACTGAGCGTGTGAGTGAGTAATCGTTTTGCATCACAGATTAGACATGTCACTACACCGTTACTAATTCTTTACTACACTACTCATATATAATCTACTTTTACTGACATACAAAACGCTTCATAATACGTGATTTATAAACTTATTGAATGACGCGGTGCCTACTACATGGTGTGAAAAGGAAGCTGCAAAACGGCTACAAAAATGGTAATATTAATAGGAAGGAACGTGTCTTTGACATTCTCCAAAAGAAACGAGTAGACTGGTATATACAAAAAATAAAAAAACATCCATGCATATCTTTCAATCATATATGCATTGACAACGCTCATTTTCCTCGAAAAAGGGAGGAAAATTTGAAAGCAAACTCGAAGGAACGTCTACACAAAGCGTACAAAATAGGTGGGAAAAAAGGGAAATACATTTAGGTATCTAAGAGGAGAAAAATGTAAAGCTTCAAGATGTCAGTATCTACAACAAGTTACCAATGTAAAAATTAATTAGAGGTGTTTACACGTCAGGAGTAATTCGACAATTTCAAATTTTAAGAGGAAAAGCGCCTACCATGCAAGGAAACAGCATGTCTTACTGTTAATTTCTGGGTTATTTCAACAAAGGAAAGGCATACGCCAGAGAAGAAAAATTAGAATAGTTTGGCGATTCAAGGAAACGGGTTGTTAAAAGTAGGTTCTACTCTCAGAGAAAAGAAGTATAGGTATAAGAAGAACAAGAAGAAGTTTGAATCAAAACCTTTTTAGGCTTGTTGCTGACGTTGTTGGCATTATTGGAGGAAGAGGAGTTAAGCTGGGATGAAGGGAGGGGCTCCTGTTGTTGTTTAAAAGGAGCTGGAGAGATTCTTGCACTGCTTGGTGCGATAGTGTTACTAGTAGAGGAATACGGTACCCCATGATTATTACTACTATTCGACCCTGCACCAGTATTCAAACTGGAGGCAGAGGAGGACAGTCCCAACGGTTGTACAGATCCTGTAGCCGCTGACTTCACAAAGGAAACACCTTTATTCAGCGCAGGTAGCAGACTCCGACAATTTTTCACCTTCTTCCATTCCTGCACGTTTGGCAATCACGCCAAGGTGTAGAACAAGTAGAGAGAGAGATAGAGGGGCAGAGCGAGAGAAGTGGCAGCAGCAGGAGTAGTAGTAGTAGTAGTAGTGAGTTTAGAACAGCAGCAGTAAAAAATACAAGACCACACAACAACCAACCATGTAATATACAGAAATATTTTGTATGGATCATTAGTCACTCTGAAAGAAAACTTGATACTAGGTATATGTTACAATAATGCCTACATGTCATAAAGGATACGTAATATACAGCTAGTTACTAACTGAGGGTTATGCTCTGCTCCCATCATATAACATTTAAAAGATGGGCACCATAATAGCTTCTTGTTATAGCTAAAGCATACCAGACACTCATTTTCTCTATTATTATCATCATCATCCTCATCTTTTCGTGTTCGTGTACTCTCACGAGAAACTACCAGCAAAAAATACACATATAGCAATGGTACAAAAACGAGTACATACAGCAGCAATAGCATATATGATCATGATCAGGATGAATATTTCAAAAAGCAATTTCTCATAACGTTTTTCCCTGTTCTCTGTAATAACACTCTCTAATATCCTAAATAGCTTGGGAAGGAAGATTGAGACAGAGAATGGAAAAACAGAAGCATAAGCAAAATGAAACCGCACACGCCACGCACACACACGTAAACTAAGAAAGGCCCAAATGGGCATACACAAGCAGAAAATATACAGGGGCAGTGTGAATAGAAAGAAAACGAGTGAAAGGTAAGGTAAAATTGTATCCCTAATTTTCGTAAATCAAGAAAAGTAGTTACAGTGAAAGACTTCATCATTACTGTAATATCTCTTAATATCATCCAGTAATGACTACATATTAAAACTTTACATTGAAGTCATCCACTGATGAAGCGGTTTAAAAAGAAAGTTATACGGTAACGGTATATACCTACACACACATTGTGTATACACATAGGTATATACATATACATATATCACATTTGTAGGAGGAAAAGTATCTTTGGTTTAATATGTGCGTAAATCGTCGTGGTTTTGGAAGGAATTTTCTAGATGAGAAAAGAGTAAAGACTAAAGAAAGAAAAGTTCTATCAACAGGGTTGTCTGGTATATAGTAGCATTTAAGGGAACATACGGATATATGATTCTAAAAGAGAAGAACATCTCATCGCATCTCACACTAGTTTGGATGAAACATGGCATTTTAAGTTTTTAATGAAGACAAGAATTTTCTGGGAGCTTTAATACCAAGTAATACGAACAATGCACGTACACACGGCTAGTGAACTATACAATACAGTGTAATATATGACAGCACAAATTTCCCTGCTAAACAAGTGCAAAGACAATATGTCCTCACTTTAAGTTTGGGTAGTGGAGGTGGTGATGCTGATGAAGAAAAAAAACAAACGGAAAGAAAGTAACAGAGAAAGCTTAAAACTTTCATTTCACTTAAACTTGTTCTCGTTTTCCTTGTTTCAGTGGCCATAACGTAAGACGGTTTATAAGATGCTACCAGCAGCAGCAACACAGAGAAAACACCACACCAGTAAAAGGAATAAAGCTAATGAAACTTCATTAAATATGACTTGTGTATAGCTTGGATATACACATGACGAAAACAGACAAAGTCTTAGTACAATTATTATTATTATTATTACTATTATAATGCCAGCCCAGCGGCCGCATCTCTATCCTGCCATGCCCTACCACCACACACTCCTACCATTATCGTCATCGTCGTCGTACACATTCCTTCATATCCCCATTAGACGGGTGGTAAAGGAGAGAGAAAGAACAAGCGGATGAAAAGAGAAAAAGATGAGAAACGATATTGTGCTGCTTAATGTACAACTGTAATGGGAGTTGAACACTTTCCCCAAAATGCATAAAGTAGTACTTTCTTTCTTCCTCTTCTTGTACTCACTCACCTCCTACTTAGATTCTCTTAAACCCTTCAACGAAAATACGTGCAGTAAACTTACGACTGCATTCAAATAATGAACACAATAAGGAGTGTGCGTGTGGAGAAACCAGAAGGAAAACGTTTGGCGCAACAGGGCGTCTTAACATTTTAAACATTCAAGAAACTTATGACAATCGTGTTCGTCATCATCATCATCGTCACCACCATCATCCGCAGCAGTAGCAGCACGATGGGCGAGAAGAAAACTTAGCCGAGTACAATACCAAGAAAAGAAACACGTTCTTCTTTATTTCGTCTCTACGGTTGTTTTCAGACCATACGAATGCAAAATTCTTGAGGATTCGCATGTAAAATGAAAAAGACTTTTGGCGCTGCCTGTACTTTCTTTTGTCAAACTTCTTGTATGAGTGACCGACCGAAGACTGTGATACCCTGCCGTTTTCTCCCAGTTCAAAAGACGACTACATGTACATTATATATTCAGTCATTCTCATCACCATCATGATCATCACCACCATCATCATCTCCGTCGTCTTCATGATCGCTCTAGAATCTACAACAATTCTGATTACAACAACAGCTCCCGCAGCAGCACAGCAAGTTGTGTTGGAGTAGAGGAGTGGGAAAACGTTCGAGTAATTAGTTATGCAGTAAATGTCTGGCAATAGCCCATAATTGTTATCCATTTATTTCTTCGACTGTAGACGCAGTTTGCATTGTAAATAAATACGCTCAAATTGTGTATAGCAGAGTGTGTAGTATCGATACTACCAAGGGAGAAGCTAGTTACTCCCACACATTTACACACTTCTTCTGCTCAACTCTGCTAACTCGACTGCCATAACTGCCAACATTGTCGTCATCGTCATAATCAGCGACTTTTAGGAGACCAGTGTAAACGTGTCGTACGTTACTGCACAGTACCAATGAAAAGGGCCCTTTTGTGCTCGGTTCTGTTTGGCTTGTTCCCTCTCCCCCTCTCTTTCTCACTCCAGAACCAAATGAGTTCACAAACTTCCAAAGTCATATGTACATACAATCCGAAAGTGCTGCGCTGTTTTCTTGTTGCATTGCACAACGAAGCAGGACCAAGTAATAAAAGCCGTCGCAAGAGCATTATTATTATTATCATACCCATGATTGCCTCCAGCTTAAATATTAATGTCCAACAGACTTCAGAAACAGCTAGCTCACAACAGCAGTAGCAACAACAACACAACTACACAACAA
Organism: Callyntrura guangdongensis; assembly: GCA_027744295.1. Classification (NCBI taxonomy): domain Eukaryota; kingdom Metazoa; phylum Arthropoda; class Collembola; order Entomobryomorpha; family Paronellidae; genus Callyntrura; species Callyntrura guangdongensis. The sequence goes on from JAHZNB010006527.1 coordinate 11,870, forward strand.
CTGGAAAATGCAACAGAAGTTGTGTGTGTTGACTTGTTTCTTAATATAATAATAACAGTAATAAACTATATATTGGGGGTTTCACAGCTAGAGAGAGCTTGCATGTTGTTAGTTAGCAGTAGCAGCAGCAGTGTATGAGGTTTGAGTAAATATGCTCGTATCATAATACACTTCTGGCTCAAGTGAATAACCTGACACACGTACACAAAATAAAGTATCCTAACATGGCTTCGAAATTGATATTATTATTCCTGTTAAGAAAATATTTCTCCTTCCTAATAATATTATTATTGTGCTAAGTGAACCGTGCTTTACCACCATTCCATTCCAAGAAGTAAAGTGGTGTTTGGAGAAAGGGGATTTTACGCTTATATGTACCGACCAGGTTGCATCTCCGCCACGCTAAACTCTTTTCTTGGTACTACTTTGTGTCGGCATTTTAGGAAATACGTGGGTGCTTTGTAGCAATGGTGGTTCTCCTAGTCTCACTACACAACTAAGGATATTACTGGTACAAGTGTTGTAGCAGTAATATTTCCATTATTTCCACGCCCATCATCACAAAAAACCTGATTCTCACAGTTAGTGAAAAGGTGCCATATCCTTGATCTGACAAGGAGAATACATTCAAGACGCCATAACATACATACACACACACAGCAAAAAAAATCACGCCTTGAGAGAGAAAAACATGTAACGTGATCTGTCAAGCTTCAATTCTCCACTTAACTTTCTCTCTCTCTCTCGCACTCTCCATTTCTACAATTCCCAGTAAGTCAGTTGAAATGCGTGACATGAGCTTTTCTCTTATTGAGTGATTGTGCAACTAAAATATTATGGCGTGTATTTATATGTAAGTATATGATCGGCACCTTCACATCTTTTATGCTCGTTTCATTATCCGGTTTTCCTTTCCTCTATCCTTTGAGTCCTTGTTCTTCAAAACTCCATATGGCGATGTCTGAATTTATAAAACGAACGTAGAATACCGTTAGCAGCTTCCGGAAGCATTTCCTTCAGGCATAGTCATTATGAAAATGAAAGGTGTTAGCGACATAAAAGTCACAGGAAGACAGGGATTCGTGCAAGCCGGGTTTTCCGTATATGTAAATGGAATTTATTATTATTGTTCTTGTTATTATAATCTCACAACGGGAACAGAACACACCCGGTAATATTAGACAGAAACTCCTGTAGCGTTTGTACTTTTTGTATTTCCTCCTGAATTTATTTTAGCTCCCTCTCCCAAGTTAGTGTACATTTACACTAAAATCGTAATTTTCTTTAACAATGTAATATAATGTGAGTAAGCACATTAGATTTTTTCTGTAAATAATGCAATGAATATTATTTTTCTCACATGGAACTTTGCGGAAATTACTTCTTTCATTTCCACATCTTCTGTAGTCACAGAATTCAGACAGTCTGTATATTCTCTTCTATTCCAAAATTCCAAAGCATCAAAATAGCTTGCTGCGCCCAGATTATGACCACAACCGTAGCGCTGAGCGCCATTCATAATGTACACTATTAGATATACAAAAAAGAAATAAGGAAAGACGAGAAATAAGGACAGGAATGACTGATGGCCGTTCATCTTTCAAGATAAAGAAACGAAGGAGAGAGGCCACTCCTAAAAAAGCAATTTCTGTCAAAGCTTTTTCTCTCGTTTCTCTCCTCCACGCTGATATTTCATCAGCACAAGCAAACATATAATACTTTAACCAACACCATCGTCCCCTTAAATCGTAATCTTATCCGGGAAAAGCTAACAGTCATTTATACGATTTATTGTGGCGTACGCTGTGACGGGTTGGTCATAATAGTAGGCAATTTGATGTTTTCATGTGCATAGTACTAGTAGACAAGGAAAACAGCTTGGATCTGGTTACAAAACAACTAAAAACGGGAAATACGATACAAAGTATACACAATAATTTCTGAGCGAAAAAAAAACGAATGAGATCCTTGGAAAAATGAATGTCTTTTGCTATACGATGCTGTCCTTATCACTACACAGCATCATCACAAGTTACAAGCTTCCCAAATAATTTTTAAGCTTTCTACCGCATTGCACTACTCCCTGCTTTGCTTTCATCTGATTTTTGTCCCACTCCCTGTGTGCTCCCATTTGCTCCTGCTGCTTACTCTTTTCCTACTCGCGTCAAGAACGGGCGTGAAAGCAAGAGATGAAATTTACTGCTGAAATATATGCAGCATATCGGTTACATTTTTATATCGTCACGGGCTATATACTGTGGTATAATATGTATATAATTAGTAAGACGAAATGGAAAAGGAGATGTTGATGAAAAGCGATGGTATTACATGACCTACACGGTTTTAGATCTCTAATACTTTTTTCCTCTCAGTAAACTCCAATACATCTTTAATGCTTCAAAGCAACTTTTATTATTTACAGGCACTAAAATAGTGTGGGATACGATACAGTAGACACCACCACAACCACTAGTATCGTTATATATCCTCTTTAATTTTCTTCGGTTCTGTCATCATCATCCTCAGATACTCTGCTCATTAAACTCCATAATATAGGAAAACATCGTCATCAAAAAACAGATTGGTTATGATGACTGTATAGTATGTGAAGTGCTGGATACCCGAACGACGCTTCATCCTTTGATTATTTTAGTTAGCGCACCAAAAATACCAGAGAGACGACAACTGTCGCCAACATTTTGGTTGTATAGATTACGTAACCATTCTCATTTCGCATTCCACGTCAACTGCAGTTTCCATCGTCTCTTCATGATTTAGTTGTGCTACGTCGTATGAAATGTATGTATTCAAAGTTATGTCTAAACCACCGTAACCTTCTTTTACACCAACTATTATTTCGGGTACTGAGAAAGGTAACAAGAACAATACCAGAGAGAGAGAGAGAGCAACGTAATATTAGACCGTTGTGAACTAGTTTCACGTACGTATACGTAAATACTTGTGCTTCGCATTGTTTCATGTGATCCTTATCATTCTTCTTTCTCCCAGATAACTGTATCGCTTTATCATCTTAATTACTACTATGACTATATATGGGAACAAAGTGGTTCACTCGAAAGTATGTGTACACAACACAGCGAGGACACATAACCACGATGGAATTCGCAAAAGTATTTTACTCGGAATTTTGGAAAATTTTGTACGATGAGTATATTCAGGGAAATTGGAGTTGTAAACCTGCCTGGCTATATTACAGACAACAGTGAACAGAGAGAGAGGAGGAACGCGAAGGAAATGTAATACAGAAGTTAAAGCAGCAGCAGTAGCAGCTGGAGGGAAATTATTGTCACGGAGTAATTATCATGTTCTCTGAGCTGACTGTTATTGTACTGTGCTCTCTGTGAATGAATGAAACGCAAGTACGTGTAGAAATTGCGAACAAAAGGACCCGTATAAAACAATTCACTCCTGGTTAGCTCGTTATTATTATTTTCTGATGGTTCTAGTACCTTGTTTTACGTACGCTGTGTGTGAATGTATACAGAAACAACGAGTTTGTTGTCTTACTCTTTACCGTGAGGCGGAACTAACTAATACACACTTGAATGGAAATTGTACAATGAAACAAAATGCTTCATAAACAGCGGAATAATGACATCTGGGATGTCTGAAGAGTACAAGTAAAATAGCAGTACCAATCCAGATTAATAATAATACAGTTGACAGTGGGGATAGATGCCTTGGTATTATTATACCTCCTTCTCCACACGGTAAAACGTACAAATATAATGAATTTGTGGGAGGGAATGAGAAAAAGGAAAAATTATCCGGGCAAACTTCTTTCCAATCTGCTTGTTCGTGTGTGTGTTTTGTTGTTGACGATATTATTATTACTCTTGTTGTGAGCTAAAACTAGGCATAGCATTGCGGTGGTGAAAAGGTGAGAAAGGTAAATGGAAGAACAGACAGACAATGTGAACAAAGTAATAACATATTGAACAGTACACAGTTAGTCTCATTATTGTCACATCACAGTGCGTCAAGGAAGTTATTGTCTTGTTTGGAACCCATTCTGACAATTCATGCAGAGATGCAGATGTATTATGTGGGTGTAAAATGGTGTAATGATGAAGTGATGAAGTGACCCTCTGGTCTCTTGTATACGCCCTTCCTGCACAGGTACTTATTGTTACAGATCATATATTCTACGGCATTCATATTTTACTTTTTCAGCCGAAATTCGTTCAAGATATCTAAAGAGATGTAGAAGAGGACAAACTACCAAAATGCTTAAGTATGCAAACAAAGAGTGAAATTATATCACACAGTCACACACACACAAACAAACACCGTTTCGCTTTCTAATATTTATTCATCTTTGCGTATGTGTGCAATGTGTGGAGCAACCATCGACGACAGACAGATACAAATGGGTAAAATTCCTGGGTTTCGTTTTGCACAGGAGAGGATTCACAGTGTTTTGTTCTGCTCGTACAAGTTATTATAAATGTAAGTAGCACAACCAGTGAAAGCATTCTAGCATTCCATCCATATTCCATTCCACTTTACAATGCGATGAGATGATCCTCATGTTATGTATAGGCATATACTACGTAGTATAAGTGTATTTATGCAGTGGGGCTACTAGGTATAGAGCAATAGATATAGAACCATTCAAAACAATGGACGAACATTACATTCACACTATAAATAAAAAATCTCACATTACACATCACTGTCTGTGCATAACAATGAAAAGAATGATGGTAGTAATGAGTAATTTTATAGCTTTTCCACTACATTCAAACCTTTTTTCATCATTCGACAGCAAGTTCAACAGCACAGAGAGTGATGATAATAATGGGGAAATTGGAATTGCGTTGATGACATGTAACACAAAAGAGCACCACAAAAAGATGCTCATATCATACAGATGAGAAAGGATGCACTTCACAACGACATAGTAGAGCTCGCTAGCTATATATATGTATACTATTTTGTGTTAACGGGGAACAACCCCACCTACTCAAAGAGAATGTGAATAATACTAACAGAAATTATGAGTTAATTGGTATTAATATTCTGTACCTTTTCATCATAAAAGCCGTAGTCATCTTCGGTTCTTGTTTGTCCAAGTAATCTGTCTGTCTCTTGATCCGTGTCCGCATCTGTGTTTCAGAAAAGTTAATAATGCTTCATATTAACACACCACAAGCATATCATTATTGTACTTAAATTAGTTCACAACACCGAGCAGAGAGAAGAGAAAGAGCATCAGCCAACTCAGACACACACTCACAAGCACGCATCTGTCGGATCGCAATGCGGGGTATCGCTGTAAATCGTGGAAATGAACGCCAAGCTGGAATTCTCACAGTTTTCCATCATCCAAAATACCAAAAGTATGCTCAATCATCCCATGCTCTATTATTCATTAAGCCGCGAGTTTGTCAAATATACACACGCATTCATCCTTCACTTGATTCATTGAAAATTCCATCAAAATTTGTGTAAACCCTTACTAATAACTTGAATTTCTCCCATTATACATTCTTCCTGGAAATGAAACAGTCATGTGGTGGCAATGTTGGGGATATTTGGTGGTGGCAAAACTAATTTTAATGAAGTTTTTCGTCTCTCTCCATTTTCACCAACATAGCCAAAAAACCGCAAAAATTATTCTACTCGTCGCAACAAAAGTTTTCACAAATCAAACTATAACTTTTACCCATAAAGTCATAATCATCGTCATCATCATCATCATGATTACCGCGGCGCAGCAGCAACAACAATGCGTCTATAACGTACGTTCATACTCAAGCTACCCAACCATTACAGCCCATAATCGTTATGAAATCACAGAGAAAACGTTTTTTAGTTACACATGTGCCATCTACGACGAAGCTCTGTTCACTTTTACGTTTTCATCAACACCCCCTCTCCCTACTCAACGGCGTACTTGTCCACACGAGTTTTATCACGAAAAAGAGGTTACTTTTTAACCAACTAACCATTTTTGTCATCTTTCCCTACACATGAGTGTACTCGTGACAAGTTATACCTGTAACGAACAAAAAATGTATATGCTTTTATTAACTTCGTTCGTTTGTAGCAACGTTTGTGGCTGTGTGTACGTAATTGTAACACCCTTAAACATAACAGCCGTTACGCGTAAACATGTAGGCTGTTATCAAATAAATAAGTTTTTATTAACGACAGAGAGGACGTCGACATCCGTTTATGAAATCACAACGTAATTTTGGTGGACAAGTTTGAGCCATAAGTTCTCTTGAGGACGATTTGGTGCTTTCCCTGCATCTGGCATATTTAAAGGCATATAAAACCCTCCCAGAGAACACAACACACTAGAGAGATGCTACCGCGGGTAAGACCACAGTAGCAACGGGTTAACCCAAAAAGAGGGAGAAATTTTGGGAAGTGGGAATGAAAGCAGAAGAAGAGGTCTTTGATTTTTTTCCTGTGTCGACCTATCTATCTATCCATCCTTTGAATAACGTCATTCCACTCCCTCCATGCCACATTGCTTTCGGACTGCCAGATTGTCATAATATTCGCTCACGTACAGGGGTAAACATGTACAATTTGCTACAGGTTTACTATATTCGTTGAATATGGAAGATACAAACCTCACAAATAATACTAAATATTCACAAGAGGAAAGTATTGGTGCGTGACGAAAACTCGTTCTCTCAATTCTGTGGCAACAAGGACCTGCACTTGCAAATAATGATCTTACAATTCCACCTGGCTTGAAGAGAGAGAGAGAGAGTCGTATATATAGATACATACATGCTACCAAAAAGGTGAATATTATGCTGTGATTGTGACAATACAATCACTACTGTGCATACAATATAGTCATTCCTACTTTCGTGTACGACCAAAATGGCCCAAAAACTATGACCAGTTGTACAGTACAATATACATAAGATTTCTTTCTTTATTTCCGCGAGATACACATCTGTTCACGTCGGGTGCCGTGTCGACGTTTGGAAAGAGTGAAAACGAAAGAAAGGTAACAGAACCGCCATTCTCGCATGTATCTTGTCTGGAATGAGAGAGTTTGCTGGTACTTTCTCCTGCCATGCAATACTTTTGACAAGAAAAGGAGAGAAAAGTAGATTTGAAAAGGTCTGCGAACAATTTATAGCTATTACAACGATTACAATAGTATGTGACTGATGTAGTTAGAAAAAAACCTTAGATTCTTTTTGTGTTTGAGTTCATAATAATAATACTGACAAATACCTACCACCACCACCACCACTGCTTTACCACTAAGAAACATCCACACTATATGAGTTTCACAGTCTTCAAGAAACAAAATGGAAGGTAGAATGTGTGTGCATTAGTAAGAGCCTCTACTACCTCAAAAATAAAAGAAACGTGAGATTGTGTGCCTGTATCTTTGTACATTATATCTATCACCACCGCCGCCACCACTCCATTGAAAACTACTAAGCCAACCGTCAAGCCGTTTACACACAGAGGATCTCTTTCACTTAACCACCATACCGCCACCACTGTTGCCACTCTTCATCACTACAATGAAATCTTAAACACGGACTTTAATAATCTAATGCAAAGTGAGAGAATGAAAGGTATATGCCAGTTTGCCCATATATTACACGTACATGTGCCGATTGAGAAAGATACTACATTTTAGAAACGGTCCTTAACACAAGAGTGCAGAGAAGAAAAAAGAAGGGAGAAAATGCCCAGTTTGCAGGACACTTACAGAAAAAGCACAGGGAAAACACGGCAGTTGATATTATTATTGTTACAATGGCGGCAGTAGTGTGGGGTGATCGTCAACGTTCTTCGACGGTAGTAATGATAGTCACAATGCCCATTCTATACGTTACACATTGTGCTATAAAAGCTGAAAATGGAGAAAAAGGAGAAAACGGAATTGTAGTGAGAGAAGTGAGTATAGCACCAACCGGAGCAATTTTCTTGCTAGCCACTAATCCTGGGATGAGAGCCTAATTCCTATAAATTCCTATTCTACCATCATGTTTCTTGAAATCAATTCCTTTGAGAAAATCGTCCATTTTCTTCACTCACTCACTCTTTTCGGTTTTTACACAAACGCGGTAGCATCATGTCGGCATACATACATATGCATCCACAATCCCAGCAAACTTTTCCGTACACGGGGTACAGCAACACCATGCTCGCCTTGCAAGACAACTGTATTACACAACGGATGGATAGATAGCGACAAAGTATTTTGGGCTACGAAGTTGTTCTGGTGGTTCAACTCTTTTTTGTTCTTTTTTACACACTCTCCATCTATTTCCTACTTCCTCTTTGTACACACACATATAAAGGCACACACTCGCCTGCACCATAATATGATTTTCTTTGCTTCCTCCATCCGATTTCCTTTCCTCTTTTTTTCACTTTTTGAAAAAAGTAGACGTGGGTAGCAAAAAAAGTCAGTATAAGTCCTTTCTTCACTCCGCTAACAAAAATATTGAGACTATTCAAGTGTGTGGTAGAAAGGGAGAGAAGGAAAAGAGTGAGAGAGAGAGAGAGAAATGAGAGGATGTGAATGTATTTATGTACAATACAAAAATACATAAGAGACCGTATAGTACATACAAAAATATCTATTCTCAAGAAGACTGTGCATTCATATTGTTATTATGGCGCTATGCTAGCTGTCCAGTTGGCTGCTACTTGAAAATTACTTCCTGCAAAGGCAGTAAATTCCTTTAAATTGTGGCTGACGAGTTTCCAGATCAAGATATAGAGAGGAAGATGGAATGAATAGGAAAATAATGGTGGACCGATGAAAAGAAAAATAAGCGTGTGTACTTTTTTTAAACAAGTACACATCTAAAACACACATCATGTCGTATTATGTACATTTGCCAGCTGAGAACTTACAAGCACTGGCACAGCAATAACAAAAGAGAACGTAGAAACAAATGTATTGTTTCGTTGATAGTACGAAAGTATTATCCAAAAGCAGAAGGAGAAAGTAAAGAAAAAATATGGGAATATGCTAGACTATATTGTAGTTACAACATGTAAAAGCAGTAGTGGCAGCATGGTAGGCAGTGAAACAACGAAAATGCCAGTGTTACCATTATATAGCCGTCATCATCATCATCTGTAGTAGTTTTTTTATTTCTCTCTCTCTCTCTCTCCTCTTTATTCCTCAGATTTTTTTTCTCATGCTTCCTTATCTTTTAAGTACCACAGTAAGAAGCTTTGGTTTACTTATTGCTCCCCTCACCATTTCCATTTCCGTGCACAAACTCATCAAATGATGTTGAACATTGTGTAGATGGGATTTGGAAACTCTTTTTCACTGAGCCGAGAAGACATACACATGTCTCCCGTTTTCTTTTTTTCATTCGTTTTTTGTTTCTCCCTCTTTTTCTCTTATGTTTTGTATAAATCGCACTTCCAAACTGAGCATCGTCTAGAGTTGTTGTTTGGATTGGTAGTGAGTAGTTACATTTTTACAAGGGAAAAAACCACCACGACGATGCATGTGATAATAATAATAACAATGAAAGTTTATATCTAAATTATAAGCACAACAATTTCATCTTATCGACACGCATGCATATATGTACATACCCATTTTTGTGAGCATTTGTGATTACTCCTCGAACAAGATGAATTGGTGGTAAGAACAAAAATCTTTTTATGCTACGGCAAAGAAGGGAATAAACTAAATAAACACAATGGTGGAGGGAATCTGCCTGAACGATTGGACATTGAACAGACAGAAAGAGAGGGAGAGGGCGCTCCGGGAAAGCAACAGCCAGGGTGAAAACAGTAACAAGAACAAAAGAACCGTTGCCAAACACCTACCAAAATGTTAACACAACAGCAGCAACAGAAACCGATGAACGGGTTGACATAGACAGACAAACAAATAAACTCTCTCTCTCCCTTTCTTTCCAGTCTTATAAAATAAACTGTTTTCTATTGCTCCCGTCAAACCTGTTTTCTCTTCTTATATCTCATCCTATTTATTTAAAAAGGATCAAATTCAATGCCGTTTGCTTCTTCTTCTGTTCACAATGGGAACATCTACAGATTTCATTTGAAAATAGTGTTTTTTCTTACTGTTATACCCATCCAACATTTTCCCACGACATTCTATTAAAAAGGAGAAAAATGTATCCACAAAAATTTTGTAGGGTGGTGGTGGTTTTATGGGTAATATGTGTGTCTGTACATTATTATGGTGTATTGCTTCGATAAATGACGTTTAGGATGGTGGGATTTTTTACGTTTTTCTTTCATTTAAAAATATTACAAACCTCTAAAGAATACATAGTAAGCCATAGGTAATAATAATGAGGAAAAAGGAAGAATGGAAGAATGAAACGCAATCTATCTATCTGCACGAAACAGCTACAGAGGTAGAAAGAGTGAAAGTTTTATACAGTGGCAGCACCCTGGTAAAGAAACATTCCACCAGTAAGTGAGTTGCCTTTACATTTCCCACACGCATAAAGAATTATGTACCGTGTACAGTAATATTATTAGGTATAAAATGCATCATTGTAACCCTTTTGTGAGTTTCTAATATGGTTTTCTAAAAAAACATATACAATCACTTCCCCAACAACGTATTAGTTCCAGGAGTAGTTTCTGGCGGTTTTCCTCTTTAAAAAATATACCGTTTCAAAAGTTAAATATTTTACCCAGTGTTACTCCCTCGTTGGTATGCACGTACTGTAAAGAGTATTGAAAGGAAAGCGACAGGGAGAAAGTGAAAAAAATAAAGAGGGGCGATATCTCTCTAATCCGGAACCCATTATTGTCAATTTTCCATTTTTAGTGTCTGACATCATGAAAGGTTTTTCCGTGGCACGTTTCATGCTGAAATGCTTTCTAGGCACAATAAGTCTCTTGAAAGGTTACTCCAGGGGTAGTAAAAATACTACAAAATGCTACCGTGATATTCGTACTAGAGAGGTTTGGTTTAGTAAAATAAGATGAAGGAAACAACCCAGAGAAAGAGAGAATAAAAAAGGGATTTTACACTGTCTTCGATTACCTCTTCTTGTTTCCCTTCATTCTAGAAATGGTGGTGGTCGTGGTGATGGTGGTGTTCAGTGAAAACAGAAATCTCCCAAACATTGAAAAATAGAATTTCTCTCTCTCTCTCTTAAAAATGCAAGATCGACACAAAACAGTTTGCACTTATAGCCGAGCAAATCTTGTTTGTAATAATATGTAGAATAGCACTACATTCTGTATGACTACATAAAATGCGGTAGACAAAAAAAATTGTATTCACTATCGCATACACCCTGCAACCACTATATCATCACCACCACCACCGTCACTGCCACTGACTGAGAAAAAAGCCAGCAGCAGCAATGGTGGTGGCAGAAACAGTATGTATCTCTCCGTATGTGTAGCCAAATCAAAGGGAAAGAAAAAAAAGCGACAGTGGGAGGACGCGCTGGGACTAAAAGGCCGTGCAGATATCCCTTTAGGCACGAGACAATAAATCTTTCACTTAAGTGTTACACGCAGCATTATGATCTGGGGACTCTGCCACTTGTGCTCCGCTTTTTTGCCGTAGTTTCACCTCCGAAATGAAATAATTGTCATCCAGTTAAGCTTACTTTTATACCAATAACCTTTCAAAACAAACGTGTGTACAAACGTTCATCCGTTCAACAATAAATGTGTGTGTAAAATGCCACATGGGTTTGCTTATTATACGATATGCTTTTCTATTGCGGCTGCCGCTGTTGTAGCCCCTGTAAAAATATTTGATGTATAGCTTAGCCCCTCTGTTCTCCAATATGGCCTTCCCTATCTCCCTATCTCTCTCTCCTCCTTTGCGTCATAATGATGATGATGATGTTGTTGCTTTACCTTATATTGTGCTGCCAATGCTTTTGCTCATGTTGCAACAGAAAAAAAATTCCTTCCTTTTTTTCACCGCCACTGCGATGGAACACGATGATATATATTTTCCTTTTGACTGGGCTTACACACAAAAAATAAATAACTTTGTTGTACGTCTGTACTCTGTACGTACACAAGAGAAAACGGACAAGTATAAAAAACACCAAAACAGAAAGAATGCCACCTGATTCCGCAAAGTATTTGGATACATCCATATCATTATTTTTTATACAATGATTATTATAGACACATTTTCGATAGAATGTGCTTTCTATGTAATAGGGTAGTAATAGTTGGCTAATGCTCGTTCTCTAACTCTTTTTATAGTATTTTTGTATTCTTTTCCCCCACTGTATAAGGAACATTACATGTAGCTCAATGTGTGTTGGTATAAAAAAGCAGCAATTCCAGTGTTGGAACCATCGGCACAGTATATAGTACCAGCAGTGGTCGGAGTATTACAAACGTAATAAGTTGGTTTGATAAAATTCCTTTTTCTTTTTCTCGAGCTTACCGTCATCCGGTGTTTCGTCGTATCGCTGCTTCCTCAGCAGTGGGTCCTTCACTCCTCCGCCAGATCGATGATGGTGGTAGCTAGTCGTCCCTTGCCTGTCGACATATTAAGCAAAACAACTCATTCTTCTTTTCTCTTCTCTTTTATTCCATTCTTTTTCTCCTCTTTTACAAGATCTTGCTGTTTTTTTTGTATATGTTTTTAGGATAGTAGATTTTGTAACACATTTTAGACATGATGAGCATGCTGGTAGTTACTTCCACTCTACATCCATCTACAAAGATGTTTTTTTTGCACTGGGGTAGAAATATACCAATCTACTTATATGGGTTACATAGTGTCATCATCATGTGTACCCTGCCGCCGTCTTATATAGACTTTTCCTTTAACACCAACTTTTCCATTCTTCTCCTATTATACATGTACTAATCACAAAATGTATTACTTTTTCCAAACTGAACATTCTTTTGTGTATGTAATACTCCTGAAAGGAGACTAAAAAGTAAGACAGAAAAAGTACGTCGTTTCTGGCAGAATATTTTATAGCAACAATGGGGACAGGGAAAAGGAGCTCAAGAAAAAAAACACGGAGACGGATGCTAGAAAAAAATGTAACTGGTAAGCAAAAAAGGATTTATGCACATCCTTTGCCAAGGAACGGGTACAACAAGAGTTGGTTTTCCTTTTTTCCCTTTTGTGTTTTTGTATTAAGGAAATACGACGAAGAAGCCGCCTAGGGCTACCTGTAGAGCTTCTGCTTAAGCTGATCTACCAGAAAAAAAGACTGACGTGCAGATTATAAAGAATTCATACCAGGTAAGTACATCAGCACTTTTATAGCAATAAAGGATGATGTCCCTTCTGGAACATTTTTTCTCTCCTTTCCCCTGCAGATGCAGATTCATCTTTTTAGAGTTGACTAGGTACTACTGCTAGTGTACATTGTAATGTTATGTTCATCCAGCAAAAACAAGAGGAAAGGGATAAAATGAGCTGACTGTACGAGACAGGAGAGAGAAAGTGAACTTTCATGATAAACAAAGTGAAAATAAAAAAGGGACTGTAATCAAACCTGACATTTTTTACCTGTCTTAGGGAATGTACACAACAAGGCGTGTGTTATTTTAACCATGTCTCTGTATTGTCGTTCTGTGTAAATGTCGTTTTGTCCTTGTGACAAAAAGGGAAATGTATTGCTATCTGGAAGGGAAAGCCTAGTAAAAGTTGATAAAACGAAGAAAATATGGAAAAGAGAGTTCGTGTCTACTTACTACGAAATATGCTATGATGGGACAGTTGGAATGTGGTTGTAGCAGCATAGGGCATGTGGAAGTAACTGTGCAACGTAACGTATGTTGCTTTTTGTATGTAACTCGCAGTCTTCTTTTATCTTTTGCCTTTTGTGTTATTTTTATGTAGGAAAAATACTGTGTAGGTGAATACATACCGTGGAACCCATACGGGCGACGTGTCAGAGTTATGAGCATCAGCATGCGACTGAGATGACGTGAGAGGACTTGGTCTTGACGTTTCTACATGAGACGGCTGCTGTCTTGGGAGTGTTTTTGTTCTTTGAATAGCTTCCTTTATGTCCTGAATCGCAGCAGCAACTGAAGACGACGACGACGACGAGTCAGGCGATATTACAGTATTAGATTCAGCAGTCGAGGTAGGTATCCTATTGCTACTACTATTACTTCCAGGCGGTCCTGAAACTGCAGGAATGTTTACGGGAGTTGCTGATGCTATTTTGGAACCTCCGCTAGCGGCGTTTCCAGTATTGGAAGAGGACGAGGTTCGGTTGGTGTTGGGAGTACACCCTGAAACAGCACCCGCCGTTTGTGGTTGGCAAAGAGAACTCGGCGCAGGAGATGGAGGGGGAGTTGGCCCTTGAGAAATTGAATATGAAAATCACATAATATAATATTCTTGTATTAAACAATATAAGTAACACGGTGTACAACTGGTGTGACCGACCAGCATCACAAATATACTCACAAACCGGAGGGGCATCCTACAATATTTTTATATTGAGAAATACTATAAAGAATGATAAAGTAGCCTGAGCACATGGGATAGAAATATGATTCCGTTTGGGACTGGAGGACAAACACGCGATATGGTTTGAATTCTAGTATTTTGGAAGACTTGTGAGGTGATGACAAGCGGAACGTGAGTTGATTGCATATACCTGCTGATAACTTGTGTCGGATGTAACTCTATTTCCGGAACTTCCGGTCGAAAAGTGACATGGGAAACGAACTAATGAGAAATGTATAGGAGAAAGTGCTTATGAAACGTAATAAAGTGACGGAACGTAGCATCATCAGGGAAATTTCTACGTCGCCATGAAATGAAATAACTGGAAGATGTAGGGTTTGAGTGAAACTGAAATTGGCAATTAGAATGGTAATAATATAATTTAATAGAAAAGCGCGTTTAATGTTTTTTACGACTTACTCATCGGATCCAGTGCTTCGAGCTCAATATCGATGGAGTCGAAATTGGTCGTTTCTTGTCCTTTCTCTGCGGAGGATGGAGGGTGTTGTACGCCATTGGTAGAGACAAGTGGCGACTCTCCACTGTTGCGATGAGAGGGACCATTGATATTGTTACCGGTGGAGGTTGAAAGTTGTTGCTGTGCGTAGCAGGCACCTTGACTGCCAGCAACGTTGTTACTACTGCTGCTGCTACTTAGCGTACTTACATCTGGACAGGAAGAAACATTCAGCTGAGAAGCGAGTCCATTTCCATTACCGGTGGTGACACAGCTGTTGCCATTGTTCAGCACAGCTATGTTGGTGCTGCTCCCATTACTGCTAGTCTCGTCAGTGACGGGCATAATGGAGTTATTGTGAGAGTTGGTTGGTGTGTCCAGGGAGTTGTGCTGCAGCTGCATTTTCTGATTCTGTTGAGAAGCTCGCATTTTTATTTCTTTTTCAATCTCAGAAATCTGCTTTTTCATAAGCAGTAAAGTAGGATTCGGATCGGACGGGATTTTTGTAGTTGAAATAGAGGAAGATGAGGAGGGAGACACTGAATGCTGCTGAGGCGCTGACGATAACGACGATGGTTGCAACGGAATTTGAGCTGCAGATGGGGAATTGTTTGTGGCTGATGACAATGGTGACGATAATAACACTCCAGCTGCAGCTCCTTGTTGAGTGCCATTACATCCAAGTCCATCTTCGATTAAATGGTGATGGTGGTGATGATGTTGTTGGTGTTGATGATGAGCGGAAGGATTTTGTTGGGGGTGATCCCTTCTCGAAGAGTGTACAAGTCCAGTGGAAGCAGAGGATATTTGCTGACGACCAGTACTGCTGGAAATGTTGACACTGTTATTACTACTACAGGGGATATTACAAGTGCCCAAAGTACCACTACAGAGAAGGCCTTGTTGTTGCACAACTCTTTTAAGGTCATTGGTTAACTGATCAGAGGAAGCGACAGTCTCCTCTGTGTCGGATACGTTTCCGGAAGACAATCCATCCTCCACAGCGGGCATACTAACGCCCACACGGCTTGATGAGTGTAAAGAAGCTTCATAATCAAGTGAGATCTCACTCTCCAGCTCATTTGAGTCACAGTCTGTTGTTTCCGGAGATAAAGTGAAATTGCGACTTAGACCCACCTAAGGCAATTAGAGAGCAAATTTCATTAATGATTAATTACACAGAGTGACGCGCAAAACCATGAACCTCTTCCTGCCGACTACATACTACACAACAGATACATACCAATACGATTACTATTATAAGCTTCAGCATACAAGTGTTAGCGCATAAAATTACTTTCCACCATGCCAATGAAATGCACTTTAAATTGAAAGAACATAAAAAAGGAGCAAAAATGTGTGAACGCCGCGTTTCGCTTTTACTACGCTCAACCAAAAGCTAATTTGTATTATTCGCCAATAAAAATCGGTAGAAGCACACAAAAGCCTCACACACAGAGCTAGAACAGAAATCCAACAACACTAAAGCTTACATGCACACACACTCTCTATCTGCTTGATTCAGAGCAAAGTCGTGCTACAAAAGCTACAACATTCAGGCAGGCGAAACCAGAAGAGGAGTTGGTCCGGAAATAAAACGGCTATAAAAACAAATGTGAATGTCCATTTAGGATATAATCAGGCATGAAACAGATGGAAAAGCTTGTAGATTAAATAATAGAGTAAAAAGTTCATGATAATATTGGAAGCGTGAACGTGTGTTCTGGCTGAGTAGTAGATACGTCCAGAGAGAGGAAACAGAGTGAGAGGTAAATAGTCGAGGACGAATGTGAATACCTACATCGCAGCTCCACACTATATCCATACTTTCATTTAACATCACACACACGCAAGAGAGAGAGAATTCACATCATTTTAGAAACGTGGTTAATTACATCACAGCATACCCAAGCGGTATCCCAGCCATTTGCCGTGCATTGCAATCAGGCTTAATTTCCTGAATAACCCTTTTCCTCTCTTTTGTTTCTACTCGGACTAGATTCTTTGTAGCAGACAGCATAACATATATTTACAACTTATACAACTGCCCCCACAAAATAAATCCTCAAATTGTTTGCAGATTTCTCAAAACGACAATTCAGTTCAGTCTCTCTCCCATTCCAGCTAACCAACGACTACTCTAACTACAATATATGCTGATGTTATTAAGAGAAAACTCGACAGTAGTGGAAGCAAAAGAAATAGTAATAATAATAGTCGTAATGAAGAAAATGCCAAATTATAATATTACAAGGAGAAACCATAAGGTATACAGTAAGGCTGTTGTAAGTTGTAAAAAAACAAGATAAGGCTATATTGCCGTAGTTAAGTTTCTCTTGTTTGCTTATGAATGTGCGCAGCACTGCATATGTATATGTGTGTATTTACTCTAGGGATTTTTTTGGAAACTGGTCGTTATTGTAAGCATACCATGAAAACTCTCCCTTTCCTCGTCGTCGCCTGTCGTGTATGTAAATAAGCTATATCTCTTTGGCTCTGGGCTAATAATTAAAATCCATTGAGAACCAGCAGAAAGGAGGAACTTGATACCAGTGCAGAGAGTCGTTTGCTCTGTATGGGATTGTGAAATAACTAGCATTTATTGTACATGCTTACTTAAAGTCCAAGTATGCAGTTTATGTTTACCCGCAGACACGATGACAAGGACAATGAGGTACATCACAGAACGAAAAACCAGAAAAGGGTAGCTTTTTTCATAGAAAAAAATGTGGTCCAAATTGTGCATATTTGATTACATAGACACTCTCTTTGTAGTATAATATCCTCTTATAGTACACATCAGCTTTTTTTGCGTTTCGTTTACAAAATTGGCAAGCAAACCAATAGAGAAAAAAATGGAATAAAGGAGGCTAATAATGCGAACACAAACACGATACACGTTCGCCGTTCCACATTTTTTCGTGGTCGTCGTCATTGAATGAGGATGAATGCTATGTGATATCCTCGCACATAACTATAAACACACCACACTTCAATCTTTTCTATACACAGAATGATGACGGTGCAGTGTGGTGGTTGTGTAGGTATAGTAGCTCTGGTAATAATACATTATCGCAGGTGGACAAACAAGTGAAGCCGTTTTTTTCTGTTTGGGAAATTGGCTTCCAATTATATAGATTTCCAAGTAAATGGCGATAGAACAAACAATGACTTTCAACATGACTAAAGTAAAGAAAACACGATCTGGCGATGAGGTGGGGGACGAGGACACACAGGGTAACCAACTTACCAACTGGTGAGGTGGTAGCATATTTTTGCTCATCTACTCTGCATATTCGTAGAGTTCACTAACTAGCTCCATTTACGCAGAATTAAAATGGCATCCGAGCATTATATGTAAATATACAGAGAGCATTATTATTGCTATTATTATTCTTTTAAAAAACTATTACAATCAAAAGCGGTATAGGGGGAAGAAGGGTAGTATAATATAGTAAGTTTAGTAGTAGTCGAAGAAGAGGTGGGAGTATTTTGCTCAGTAGCCAGCAAGAGCAAGAAGAGTGAAGTATGTGGTAGTTGTAGTGGTAGAGGTGGTGTCTAGAACTAACTAACAAACTAAACTACAACTACAAGCCTTTCTCTCTGGGTTTTGTCTCATTACGTATGCAGACCATTAGAGCAACTATAAATTTCGTCAATTGCTTTCCTGCCGCCTTTCTCTCTGCTGGTTTAAGGTAACATGCACACAAAAAGGGAGAGAGATGAAGGTTTGACTACAACGAGAGAGAGAGAGAGAGAGACAAGCAGTAGGATCCCAAAAAGTCCATTTCCTCTCTAGGGAATTTACAAACTTTTCCTTTGGCAGTTGAGTAAAAGTACTATTGAACGGGTGGTGGAGCTGCTGGTGTAAGTAAAGAAACAACCGGAGAACTCGACTTGGGTGGTGTGTGTAGTGATGATGGTGAACTGAGTCGCTACATGGCTACATGGCTACTTTCCCTGTATGTTACTACTTCCTACTTAATATTTTGCTACACGTTCACATTCGTGTGACACCATTATTCACTACTACTACTACTGGATATTTTCTATCGTCGTTTAAGTGTAAAAGAACAGAACAAGTGAGAACGAACGCATAATAATAATATGTAATAGCCAGGACAAAGCAAAGGAAGCAATAGTAATAAGCAGGGATGGAGAGCGAGAAGCAAGTTATCTGAAGCCGTTGCAGCGCCTACTGTTTCTGGGAGAAATGCTAAACGTGGTGCATACAGACTACAATTTTCCCAAAAGTCATAAATGGAAATATGAATAATTTCTTTCATCATTGGCATGAGCTGAAACACCGTCGTCGTAGGAGAAGAAAGAATGCTCTTGGCCATAAAACAAAGCAACAACAATAATGAACAAAAGTGGCTCGCTAAGTGTAAAATGGCATCCACAAAAAAATAAAATAAAAACATCAATGGTGCTATGTGTATGAAATATTTTAATGGCTTAGAATTACAAAATAAAACTTATAACAACAATAAAATAATAAAAAGTAACACTTCTTTATAACAAAATAAAACTCTACAAACTTTGGTTAGGTTAGAAGGGGGAACACACGAAACTACTAGATAAATTTAAAAACCACGACTCGCGCTAGTCGCTTATGTAGTTGAACTTGTGATATATATAAAACACAGCTACTACTCCAAATATAATACACGACAACAACGATAAAAATTAGTCCTTGTAATAAAGCCAAGTTTACCTGTAGTCCAACTTCAGTATCTCCTAAATTATCCGTTTCCGTGTTTGTTGAGGAAGTATCCCCATCGATATCATTGTCATTCAGGTCCCGTGGTGGATTCTGTGCTGACTTTTGCAGTTGTTGCTGCTGCTGCTGGATTTGTGGTAGAGTAATCTCTTGGAATGAGATAAGGCGCGGAGACGCGGCCTCTCCCCCATCCAAGCCATCCACATCACTACTTCCAATCAAAAGCACTCCTCTCCTTGCAGGCTTCTTGGGGGACTCTTCTACCGCATTGCAACTTTCACCAGCTAGCCTCTGCCCCACGTAAGAGTTTCCTGCTTGTCTCTTCAGCGTGTAGTCCAAGTCATCAAATAACGGCCCCTGGCTCATCATACTGTTTCCATCAAGGCCAATTACCGTGTTGGATACACCTGCACTACTCCCTCCTCCACCACTTGCACCACCAACAACACTTGCGCTTCCGAAAAACTCCTCCAGCACTTTTCTCGTTTCTGAAAACTCGTAAAGGTAGTCCGACGAGTTGCCTCCGATACCCAGTAAATTGTGCCCGTCTTCTGGTGTACAGCTGATGTTCTCGTTAGCCCGCTGTACGTTCAAAGACGAAGGTACAGAAATTAAACATGGATCGTCCACTATACTATCAGTTACAGTGGCTGAATGACTAGCGCTATGCTGCTTTGTGCTATCATCTCCAGTCGCGGTTATTGCGGCGGACGAGTGGATCGTCGTGTTTGGCTGATGATGCTGCTGTAGTGACTGATGGAGATCCTCGGTAAGGGACGCCGAGTCTACTAGTTCCAATACCATGTTGTGATGCTGCTGCTGTATAGCTTGCATCTGCTGGTGCTCATCCATCAGAGGATTTCCACAGAGATTAGTTGTGCTGGATGGAGTAAATTTTTCCGCTTTTATATTAAGCTGATCAGTCAAAAGTAAGTCACTGGAATGGTCGCTGTTGACTAATTGTCCTTGACATAATGATGAGGAAGAAGGTGGTTCATCAATGTCACTATTGCGAAGGGAATGGGCGTTATTATTATCTTGAAGTTTTTGCTGCTGAGTGAGAGCGAGGTGACTTATTTGCTGTTGATGGGAATGACGTAAGAGATGGTTGGACTGTTGCTGATATTGCATCCTGATCTGATCTTGTTGCTGTAAGCATTCATCATTGTTTATGGGGTGACACGAATTGCTCACCAACATGTCGCCCTCTGTCTCCAGCATACTATCACTTTTTGTTACATCTGTTGCTTCAGACTTTTCTAAGCCGGAATCTACAAGAGAGGACGAGTCCAACGAACTGGTTATTGGCGTAATTCGTTGAGGGAATCCGGGCACTCGCGATGGGAAATTGGATACGCTTTGCGAGGGAGATAAAACTCTTGGGCTAATTCTACTACTGTACAAATTGCGATTACTGGAGGTTGAGCTGGTGTTTGAGTTGGTGTTGTCCAGCGATGATGAAGACGAGGATGAGGCGGTTGTGGGAACTGTTGGCTTGCTTGGCTGGCCTGGAGACATGAGAGAAACGACATGATGTGCACTTCCAACAACCCCGCCACCACCACAGTTAATTTCAGATGGAGACCGTAAACCCTCGTTGCTCATTGGTATATCTACGTCCACCAAGTCTAAATGTGTCGGCATGGGGTGTTTCGGCTGTCTCAAACCGTATCTCTTTGGGGATCCTTCGTATTCCGCTATCGGCACCGCGCCAATGAGTCGATTATTAGGCATACATCCTTTGTTATTACAACCTATCATATTTAGCGAAACAGGCGTTACACCTGAATATTCGTCACTTTCATACCCACTTGGTGTTGTGTTACCACCTCGCATTGATGGTGAAGGAGATCCTTGAAGTAGTACTGTCGGCGCCGAACTTGTGTTCATGGAACTCCCAGAATGATTCATTTCCTCCACACCACAACAATGCATACTGTTCTCGTTTTCTCCCATGAAATCAGAGTGGAAAATGTTCATCTGTGCTCCTTGGGCGTTACCACTGCTGTTTCTACGGCCCCCAGAAGGACTTCTTTTCATCACTCCAGCATCTTTTCGGTTACCCCGTTCAACACACAAGCCACCTTCAGCCGCACTGGCACCGTTGTTACCACCTGCTTCTCTACCGATTCCACCATTTCTACCCCAATTTCCAATATCATCGAATATGATTTCTCCCCTTGCTTCGTTTACGGTAGTTTCGTAGATATAAGGCGGTTGCATTGCTACTGCCGGCGAGCTAGGAGTCGGTCTCATGGCTTTACTGGCGCTTTCAGATTCAATAGGCTTTTCAATGGACGTTATCTCAGTGGAGAAGACAGTTTCTTTGACGGTCATCGGAGCTGCCCCACTGGATGAGGCATTACTACTGTTATGCGACATGTTGGGCCCACTGGTGCTACTGCTTTTATTGTAAGAGCCACCACATGCAGGGCTCATGTCTGCGGAACTCAAAACTTTTGTATGATCACAATGAGGATATCCACATACATGTCTGTTTCTGGCATGGCTCTGGTGGTGATGATGTTGTTGATGATGGTGGTGGTGATGATGATGCTGACTCCCATGGTGTCGATGACTGCCCGAGTGATGAGACCTCGGAGGTACTACTGCGTTTTCCTGATAGCTTTTTGAATGCTTCGGTTCCCAGACAGAGTGCTCGCCGTTACCACCAACGTCTTCGTCCCCATTTGTGCACACAAGTTGCGGCTGATGTTGCTGTTGCTGCTGTAATTGTGGTTGAATATTAGGAGACTTTCTCCTATTTTTTGTCCCTGCAGAACTACTAGAGGAAGCAGTGATGGACATAGAAGAATCCGCCATCATCTCCGTCGAGGATGACGTTGAGGAGGAGCCTCGAAGACGACGGCCAGCTCGGATTCGATTTTGTGAATAAACTTCGCGACCACCTGCAATCTCTATACGTGAATCTCGTAAACAACCCCCATTGCCTGGGATATTACTAGACGTCCTTGCTGACGACGAAAGTTCACTATTATATGAAGAAGCACCATTTGATGAAGTTGCTAGATTTCGACTGCTTCGAGTCGTGCAAAAGCCATCGTCGTAGTTGTGATCATCCAACGGCTCACACTCCATTCCGGAGCCTAATGACAACGTAGAATACGATTTTGTTGGACCACCACCTCCTCCACCAACACTATTACTGTCTGCTAACGATTTTTGCGACTTATTGTATCGGATTGTGGATAATGTTTTAATTGCTGCCGCTGGAGAAATGGGTTCACAAGAAGAACTCTCTGTCATATGTGTTACTCGTTTCGAGCGATGATGGGAACGTTCCGACGTGCTGTGATGATGGTGATGGGAGGATCTATTATGATGTCTACTTGTTTGACTTGGACAACTGTTTGTCGTAGATCCTGTGATACCTGATGATGATGCAAGGGCTGCTGCTGCAGCTGCTGCAGCCGCTTCGTGCCGAGAATTCCTGCTGCTGATTGAATGCTTAGAACGTGAATGATGATGATGATGTGATTTAATACTATTACCACCTGCAGAGTTGTGGTGAATATTACTAGTGTGATGATGATGCTGGTGACCGTGACTATCGCCCTTTTTGCTATTGCTAGCACCTAAAGTAGTATTACCACCAGCACTGATGTTTCCAGAAAAGTTTGACGTGGATGTGAATGATAGCGTTAACGGAAAATTGTCACTGCTGTCACTCTGGTGTTGTTGCTGTTGTTGGAGGTGGTGATGTCGAGCAGAGGGATGATGGTGATGATGGGAGGATGAACGCGTATCCGATTTGTTATTAGTAATAGCAACAATATCGTGTGTCAAGTTATTATTGTCGTAGGGGGACAACGGTCCGTGACCAATGTATGAGTTATTACCAGTATTATTATGGGTGATAGTCGGGCTGGTCGCAGTGGTTAGCAGTGGAGGATATGAAGTATGTTTAGAGTGTTTGAGGAGATTATCTGGAAGTTGTTGTTGTTGCTGCTGTGAGTGGTGATGATGATGATGTTGTTGCTGATGATGTGTGAAGCCGGAAGAAGAGTGCCGTCGGGATGATTGCCTCGTGGATGTCGACCCTCCTCCTCCTCCTAACGATGCTGAAGAAGGATGATTTAAATTTTGATCTCTAAAATTGTCAGCTAGGTACTGTTGGGAATTTGACTGGGACTCGGAGGACTGTGACTCCGTTCCAACAGAAGAGGCACGGGGCTTACACTTGGGGAACAGCAGATGAATGTCGTCATTCTCACTTTGATTGCTGTCCAAATGGTCCAACAAACTACTCATGGCGACGACGACTCACCACGTCCTTAACAGATATTTTTCTCGCTATATTTTTTTAGCTGTGACACGCTTGATTCTCTGATGATGAGCGCACTGAATGAACCCCTACAATAACTTTCACTACTACTTTCAGCCAGTAACTGGTGGAAGGATGCGAGGGGTTGACTTTCTTGCAGACGCTCCAACAACAATCTTTGAAACATGTTTAGCGGACGCACGGCTGACAAATCAGGAAACGTACGTACCACCAACCGTCACCATCTTGATACTTCTTCCTATTTTAACAAGAATGTGTAAAAAGCCTGTTCAGTAACTTACAATGACGCATTCTCATGAATTTATAACAAGATTATTTAAGTCACAATATCTTTTGTTCTCTCCCTTTTCCTTGGAACATAACAGTCCTCCCGAAAATAGGACAGAGTGTAAATAATTAATGGACTTGTTGCAACAAAAGTTGATAATAATACTTGCCCCTTTTCCATTCTTCTGAAAACTTGAAGAACACGACAATCTTCCTCTTTTTCTTCTCAAGCACTATTACTTCAACTACACCACTTTCATCAATTTTTCAAAGGGTCGTCAAATAATTTCAAGAATGAAAGCCTTTACATGCCCAGAGAGAAAGTAACACCATTTTTATGAATCCCACATTTCGCCAACATGAATGATAACGACATGGCATTAAAAACAAACGAGATGAATGGTTTGTTGGTGATAAAACCGCGCAATCCAATTTGCAACTGGAGAATATGTCAAGCTAAACAATCACCAAGTGTCTTAAGAGATATACAAGTTCAAGTAGACACCAAAACCAGCAGCAGCCTTCCAAGAACAACGACGACATTCCCGTCTTTTCCCATTACCATACATTCTGCTCCACATACTTCCAAAGCACATACATACACATACAATCTTCCTCAGGAAACAGTTGAAATGGCAAGCCTTGTAGGAATGGCGAGTACTATATATTATTTTCCCCTAAAAGTTTCTACTACTAGTTCCCCTATAATAATGTATCCACACACACACAGCCATAATGCAGCTTTATAATGAGGAAAAAGTAAATGGACCCAGTTATAGTTGAAAAACGGATTCTTTTTTACACCACCGCCGAGGAGAATCCCATTAGATTCAAGTGGAAAAAATGGAAAGTTTTTTACTATTCTTTTTTCCTCTCTCTTTTCCTCTTCTCAAGATAGTCCGGAAAGTCTTTCACTTTTTAAACCAATTCTTATTCATTGTATCTCATTACAGCTAGCTCTACAGCCACGTTAGCTGCTGGTGGGTTATAACGCAGAAGGAGTATATTATTCTGATAGTAAAAAGCATGAACATAGGGACAGGGAGAGAAGAAAAGATAGACAGAGTAGAAGATACAACATTCAGAGATAACTTTTCCCACGGGAAGTCAGCAAAAGAAAAAAAAGTAGTACGAGTTTCAGCATCATGATCATGATGATCATCGTCGTCGACATCAAGAAACTGCAACTTTTTTTCCGTGTCTGGTAGAAGTAAGTATGGAAAAAGTGTTTTGTCCTTCTGCTTAAGTTGGGAATAAGTATGTAAGTGAATGTGTACGACAACAACGGTGAAATAGGAAGGATATGTGTAGGTGTTTATGCGTCATGTCCATGTCTCTGTGTATGTAATATGCTTGTATATATAGAACATTTGTATCTATAAGTACACTTTTATGGTATTTTACAATCTTCAGGTAACTTGTTACGTGGAAGGTATGTACATATGTACAAGCCGAGTGGTTGCAGTCATGATGATAGTTACCGCGACGAGACTCGTTTTGTACATTCCTTGTTATAAACGCTTGTAACTTTGTGGTGGACGGGAACACGACAGGTTATATACTCTCACTGATGTATTACATCAGGTTGTATAGTTACGTGACCTCCGCGTCGTCGTTGAAGGGGAGAGAGATAGATAGCAGAGAAGATATATGTATGTTTTTTTCACGGTGCATAAATATAAGTATGCATAAAGTAAAAATTTAACAAAGCGGGGAAATAAATATATTGAAGTAGTGTACTCCACACACGGCACAAGTCAAGAATATGTAATTCTTGAAAAGATGAAATAAATATGCCACTTCAGGAGCTCTGCATCTCATATCATCATCGTACGTACTTGCGTAAACTTCTTTTTACACATTATGCATAAAAGAAACCAAGAGTGGAAGAAAAATACCTAGCAAGTCCGCGGCATAACAGCCCGAGTCCAACAGGACATAAAGGAGAGAGAGAGGATGTTGTAGTAAAAGGAGGTGAAGAAGAAGAAGAGAGAGAGAAAAGTGTATTCCCAAGAAAGTAAAAAGATATGGCAAGGAGTCAAAGCCAAAATGATCCCAAACAGTCTATGAATAATAAATTGAAGTTTCCACAGGTTGAAACCACTTTTTGGTATCATACAAACCACACACATGCACACACACGCACACATTTATTCGTAATGTATGCTCTGCACAGTTATTATTTTTCCCTGGTACAGCGGTGGTGGTAGTGGTGTTTTTTGAAACGAGTGGAAACAACTGGTATCATCCACAGAGGAAGATGAGGGTCCTCTCCATCTTTCCCTTCTTATCCGCCAAACAAGAACCGCAAAAACCTTCCGACACTTGAAATATCTCTCCCTTCACTTAGCCCAAGAAGGCCATTAAATTTATACGAAAATGGAAATGTCGACTATCTGTTAACTTGAATGGGCTACGGCTTCGCCACATATTTATCTCAAAATAGTAATATGTTGTTGTAACAGGTACATGGCACATGTATTTCTTTCCATCCGCCTGTACGTTCAGGGAGACCAGTAAAGGACCACATTATGCAACATTGACTGCTTTTCGTCCATGTGTAGTAGTAGTAGCTCACTGGCTTGAACAAATATGGCCGAGTCGACCAGCAAACCAGAAAGAAACCTTACATGAAATCGGGGCACACTGCAAAATGAACCGAACATCCTATACGAACGAGAGAGCGCAAGGGAGATAGAAAAGGAAGGAACCGATAACTGCATGGGTAAATAATCATTCTCATCCGAAAATATGCTTTTCTACTCCTACACTCGCAGACACATACACAAACTATACTACTGTGCATATAAAGCTGACACGGCACTTCTCTTGTGGAAAGATACCCCATAAAGATTTTCTCTCTTTTTTTTCCTCTCAGCGAGAGTCTTCAGCAAATTTCTCTTCTTTTTCTCTTCCCGTGTGTGTGTATATAAGTGCAAGCATGTTTACGCTGAAGGAGATGCGCGAAATTATGGCAGTCGCGTCTGAATTGGTAGTCGTTTCGGCATCATCATAGTGGTAAATGTTTGCTTATCTCCCATGATGATGTTAGTTACTGCTGTGTACTCACCATTATTAAACGGATATGACTTTAGTATCTACATGCAATATTACCATTAGTCTGCGCATACATTGCCTCCCAGAGTCGTCCTAATACCTGTCGTGTGTGCGCGTACACACACACACACATACACTCATTCGATAAACTTTATGGAAGCTCAGCTCTATATTGATGATGATATTATGTTGAAGGGAATGTTTGAGTGAAATAAACGTAAAGAGAAGCTGAAAAGACGAGACAACCAAAGTACATTTCCCTGGGGAGCTGGCTCAAATGCTGCTGGTGCCGTATAGCATGCCTACACCGCAACAACTACTATCGGACGACCGCATTCTGATGTACAACGCGGCACTGAAAAACGTCAGTATGTACCTGAGCAACACCTCCATTTACGCCACCATTACTGCCACCGCTTATCTAGATGATTATATGATGTTGTGTGAAAGGCTAGTCGTCAATGATAACATTAATACAATACTCTGCAGACGTGTTTAAACCTTTTCAACTACAACTCAAGGGAAAATGCTGGTATTTTTTGGGATTGTAATAACGTGTTTTTCTATTATTACCCCGTACCTTACAATATTACAACTGGGGAAATGGTATGCGCGGTTTATTAATACTGGGGGAAAATAATACCAGCAATGATGACAATAATAAGGGAAACGAGAATAACATGTATTTTAAACCTTACTCAAAAAGTTTTCGTACTAAGCGGGAAAAAAACGAAACCGACATCATTTTTGTAATGTACCAATATATAAAATGATTTGCACGATGGCTTTTTCTTGGTTGGTGTACGAAAAAAGGTTTTTATTATTAGACACAAAAAATAGCTAGTAAGTTTCCAATCATCCACCTACGTACTTTTTAACAGGAACACTCACATCCTAGTTATCTTAATGAAGTTGTGAGATTAAAAACTTGTTACGACGCCGTCTAAAGAGGATACACATTCAACTGGATAAACTTCAAGAGATTCTCGTATTCAACTTTTGGTTGCTTAAGAAAGCTAGATATTAACAAGGAGCACTTCTGTAAATCGAAATTGTTCATAATGGCTAGTTCGTCAACAGGTTTCCTCTTTTTTTCTCCGAAAAAAATATCCTCGTATGACGCCCTGCTTCCATTTCCCCAAGACGGTACCATTATCGTTACAATATCATCTCGTTACTACAACTGCTCCCTTTTTCTGAAGGCTCTAAAATTTATTTGATATTTTCTTTCATTTCATTAGTTTTTCGTCTCAGGTGGGTTTTCAAATGTAACTAAGCCCCCACCAAGGACAGCCCTCACCCACCTGTACAATGTTTAAAATGCCCAAAAATATTTATGCTTACGACTGACATGATACATACGTACTGTTCCCTGTTATAGTACGCAACAGCAGTAACCTCTCTGCTGCTGCTACTACCGTATGGCATATTTTGGTGTGCGTCTTCGGAAAACCCGTTGACTAGGAAGTTTAAGTGTAGCCATTTTTTCGTTGTNGTGAGGGGAAAAGAAAACAATCTTGGAGAGAGAAGCTTTATCACAACAGTTCATACAAATATTTTGTGCACAGCCAACGATTAGAAGCATACGAGAAGGAATATATATGGATGTACATCCTTCCTGTTTGCTTCACACCCGCCGCCACCACATAAACAATGTACACGGCAAGTTATTTGCTACGCGTATATTATAGACGTTGTCTCTCTCTCTCGTTCCTGTTGTTCGTTCGCTGCGCTACAACTTTTTTTGTATATCGCGCGCGAACCATGCATAGTAGTTTGTTTAAAATATGTATAACAACTTTCCAAGGGGAAAAGTCTTTCATTCCTGAGCGGTTCGCTGTTGTTCCTTGTCTTTGTTTGTATTATTTTTTCGATCCTATTTTTTTCTCGTTCTCACTTCTCTACAAGGATGACTAATTGCTGTTTTGTTGCATTTTGTTGATTGGACGTTCTTTTTTACCTAACTTTTTCTCTCGTCGAAAAAAAAGTTGTAAGAGCAACAGAGTGGAACTAAAAAACTATTACCATTACGACAGGGTATATAATATGTACATTGGTACATATATGTATCCAGACTTGTTCCTCGCTATCCATAAATATTTTCCTTATCTAAAAATAAGGAATCGGGGCGTATTTATTTATTTTTCTTTTCGTTCCTGCTTCAAATTCAACGAAGCATCGCTTGAGACATGTGGCTTTTTTTCTTCCCCTCAAACAATTCCATGCCACATGCACATACACAAAAATACATCAAAACACACACACACACAACAACAACAACAACAGCTCACGGTATCGCTTTCAGCTTAATGAAAAAAAGACTTTTTTGTTTGGAAAAAATACCTGGAAAGCTATACCTTCATAGTCTTAAAAACCTCTCTCTCTCACACACATAACACAAAACAAGCAACACATTTTTCATACCTATCTAATATGATACTCAGCTTCCATTAAACAGAGTGAAGACGTACTAACTGTTTAGAAATACAAGCATTTTTTGCTTTCTCTCAATATGAAAAAACTCACGCTATCGCTATCTGTAAGGTTTCCGTTTGCCTGTGTATTCCTGGTGTGTGTGAAAGCTATACTTCTATTCCACGCTTCACAAGAGAAAGTTTCCAAAAGTTTGGGACATACTTGGAAATACAAGGCGAAGCAGGGAAAAAGGAGGATGAGAATGGGGAAAGTTGCTTAAAAATTATGCTCATCAACTTTGTTTCCTTTTTTCCTCCTTTCCACTCTCTTCTTCTACTACTTTTTTCTTATGATTTTTTATGCTATCCACATGACGAATCCTACACGGTATGTGGTTACATCATCTACGCGAGGAAACAAACGATCTCTAGAATAAAATGATCATTACCTGTAATCACACGGGATGGATCGCCCCATCAAGCTAGATATGTATACCATGCAGACTTTCTATAATTACCATTAAAGTCAGTGTATTACCAACATATGGAAACACGTATACCCCCTCACAAAAAGGTAAATTGGATGCGGCATTCAAAACCATTTCATATTACATATTTCTCTCCAATGTAGATTGTGTAACGGATGAGATATGTTAGGAGGAGAGAGCGTGGAGAAAAGTGAACTTCCACTAGTCACGAGAATTACGGAGCGCGTAAATACTTTATCTACGGGAAATGTTTGTACGTTTATGAGCCGGAAGATGCCCAGCTTCCAAAGAATATGCCTTAATACCTTTAAGTCTCCCTGAAGGAATCCTGTGCTCTGCCGCTCTGCTACCTGCTGCTTGCCCATAGCTTCATACGAAAAATTTTCTCTCTCTCTCTCTTCTTGTATGTATCTACCCTAGAATATACTAGGCATAAAAAAGTCTTCTCTCTTTCCTAAAAGACGAGCCATGCCAAAAGTTCCTAACCTGTTTTTTGAATTGCTCTTTTACTTAAAAGGCAGGTCATCCGCCGAGTTACTTTGGACTTTTTTAATACGCAACGAGAGAAAAGGAATAAGAAAAAGAGAGGAAATGCTTTTCTCTATAAAAACAGACGACAGCAGACAGAGTGGAGAGTATATAATGTACGATGTTATGCAGGAACATTCATGCACGACACGCCATGTTATGACACTGCAATCATGATTCCAGAGGGAAGGATGAGGTTGGTACATACTGCGGCTTAAACTACATACTTCTTGTTTTTTTGGAAGACGAACACAAGTTAATTTGCCCTAAAAGCCTACATTGAAATTGTTACCAGTTTTACGGCTCCCTTATACCAAATACGTGTAGGTACGGATGTATGTAAAGCAGAGCGAACTACAAAGTACAAGCTACTCCACCGTGGCGGCGTGAAGACATCAGTGCAATTTCTTCCTGGTTATTATCCCAGAGCAGTACCTACTCCCTCTCTCCCAGTAAAAAGGACAGAGTAACAGAGTAGTAGACTGTTGTGGTTCGGACAGTTAGTTTTTTCTCTCCCAAAGTCCGTTAGGAATAAGAGAGAGAGAGAATGGAAAGTATTCTGCATATTTTCTTCTTTCTAAAAGGTAGCACGTTACGTCCCATTTTAATGTGCCTACTTTCTCATACTACTTTAACCGTTTTCTTCTTTTTCGTATAAATGTTTTGTATAGTAACAGAGAGCGAAGGGTATATGTAGGTTACTTGTTCTCTGGCACCGAAAAAAAAAATAAAAAAAAGTTTCTCTGGTGAATTGCTCAATTCCTTAAATAACGGGCAGTTACAGCACGATATTATGTTCATACTAATAATATTCCTCTTATATTACAGTATAATATATCGTGTATATATGGTACTTCCTGTATTTTGCCGTACCACTAAAATATTGTATTACCGCTGAACTTGACTATAACGCTCCTCGGCTCCTCTTCCTTCAACTTAATAATAATAATGTACACACGAGAAATTTGGATGTTTTCATTGTTAGTAGCGGCAGTATTACTACTGTTGTTTGGTAATAATGCTGGTGCGGATACACTTTAGGCAAAGAAACATTTTCTTTCTCTCTTTTTTCTGTCGTTTTGTCCGCATGATGCTAAGTCACCGTCGCGAGTCACGAACATGTATGTATCCATGTGCATGCAATGTTCCATGTTGTAGCCATGTTGTCCACTTTGCATTTCACCACTACCACCACTGCCTAATGCGATATTATATTGTAATGTATACAACAACCACTGTTGTCGTTGTCGTCGTCTCAGTACATTAGCAAAGTGAAGTAGCACCCGAAAAAATGTCCCTATATTATTCGTCCTTGGTGCAGGCAAAATACGAGAAAACTGCAAAACTCCCTATTATCGCTGATTTTGCTAGTAGTCACTGTAGCAGACTCTCGTCGCCTGCTTACTTAATGCATGATGGACAAGCTAAAACATACACACATATACATTGTTTCATTATTATTATTATTACTAATACTACTACATGGTATACCTCCTTTCTTCCTTCGTTTACTACTTTTCCTAATAGTTATATCCGCCCGACCAAAAGAAAGAAACAAGAAAAAAAATCCAAATCAGTAATGGCTACTACCAGTCGTGGTGCCACTGCTGTTCCTATTTTTTTGTTCGCAACCAAACAAACACAAAACGGACGAGGATACAACAATGGTGAATCCAAGCTTTCAGCCCAACACTATAATACGTGCTTTGCCAGGAAAAAAGATATATAAACGGAAGCAATATACCTATACTGTTACTGGTCGTGTTTGTGTGCGAATGTACTTACATCACACAGCAAGCACAGCAGGTTGACTGTTTACTGACACAAGATGCTATACACATACGTGTACCCTATAATCGCAAGACAAAAATAGTCTAGCAGAAAAAAGAGAAGACATCTTGCTGTTTTCAGTCGCTTTCTTCCAACTTTTTTTTCTCTCTCTTCTTCTCTTTTCGGATCAAGCGGAAATTAATCAGACTCTCAAACAAAACAAAACAGTCGTGTTCTGCGACTGTAAGTGCTATTTGTAGGACTACTACTACTACCACCACAGAATTACTGGGAATGCAGATATATATGCTTAGGTATACGGTACATGAATATGCCTGTAAGTGTGTGAACGCAAAGTGCCCAGTTGTAGTTGTAGCAAAGCATTTACATCTTTTCGTTTTGTCAGTTCTTGGAAGAAGCAGTCGGAGTAATAGAGGGAGAAACAGCAGTAGAAATCAATAAGACGGGTAAAACTCTGCCTTTTATTTACTGCCTTGGTAGAAGGAAAAAAACCTCTATAGACAGAGAGAGAGAGAGAGAGAGCACCCAACAGCAGCAGCATAACATAATCAGCAACTACAACGGAATGACACATGGGTCTTAAAAGGATAATACGCTTTTACTTTTTTGCCTTAAGTAGTATTTTCTAGAGTTGTTATTCTTAAACCTTTCCACGTTCAATTTCTTTGTCTGCATTTATCAAACTCGATACTTTTTAGCGTGTTCTCTCTCTCTCTACTTTACACATAGAGAAAAGAAAGAAGCATAACTACATCACCTACGTATTCACAACACTCGTTTTTTTTGTACGGATAAAGTTTATGAGAACATTATTTTGGCTGCGGAAAGCAAATGGGTTATATGGTTTGTTATTTGTAGACCAAAAGTAGAAAAAATGAGGCCGATCGAAATGAATTCACTCACTGACACTTTTCCATTAGCAAAGATGTAAAATCCTGGGCGCATTTAGTACAGCAGTCAAATCCTTGAAGGATTCCATTCTTACAACAGACACACACTCGCAAAAGCGCGCTGGTGGTGTGAGTCAAAACTTTTCCCTGTAGTACAAACAATAAATTATTGGAAAATAGACGAAAATCCTTTGATCCATTTAAAATATACAAAATGTCTTGTAGATAGACATTCTCAATATTATAAATGGTACACCGCCGAATTATGTTGGGGTATACCCCATGTGAACAGTGGGAAGCGGGTCTCTGCTGGCTAAGAAGAAACATGGAAACGTCTTGCTTCAATTTTTCTAAACTGAACAGCCCAACCCACCGTTCATCGTTTAGTTTGGGATAATCGGTATAAATGGGTGGTGGTGGTGGTGAAGATGAGATGAACTTTTAAGAAAATGTATTTTTCAAATTTCTTAAAAGTAGTAACAGCTTAGCATATTAAAATGATTCTGAGCTCTCAGGGGAGCAATTCAAAACACATTAATCCACATCCAACTGGCTCCTAACGTGCTTTCGCTAAAGTAGTGGGAACGATTCAATGATTTTCAGAGCGCTTACAAGGAGTGTATAAGAAGTGTTACCACCATTTTATTTTATCATACCTATACATCCATGTGAGGACCTCTAGTACCAATATTGTCGATACTATAGATTCTACAGGCCAGACTATACCAGCCCAACAGCAGAAAGACAACCGGCACCAGGCCACTATCGTAAAACATTTTATGTACGTTAGCGAGTACACACGAGTTTAGTGCACGGCTACGGCATACTGATCTGATCTGCTATAACAGCTAAATAAGTGGAGGAAGAAGGTGTAAGGAATGGATTCATAACTTTCCAGTTATTTTCTGTACTTTGAAAAGGAAAAAAAATCACAATGGAAAAAACGGTTGGGTTTATCTCTAAAGCTGGAGATATATGTACCCACTGGATTACATGGTTGTACACGTTTAAATATACATAGATAAGCAGAGAAAATCCACCGTTACACAATTGTATAGGAGCAAGTGGTTGTACCAGTTGTAGTAATAGTAGTAGTGGTAGTAGTACCCACAAGAGAAACTTTGTCTTCGTCATTGGCAGCATATTGGAAAATGGGAGAAATGTTGTAGAAAAAACGCTGTAAGAACCCTATAGACTACGTAATTTTACCGTGATGCTCAAAAATATCCTTTTTACGACGTTCATTATCCTATACACATACCCCATAACATTCTCAAGTCTCCTTGTCTGTCTTCGCGGAGAAAGGAATCGCACAACACAATTTTACAAGGTTTCACCTCATACCCAATTGCCAGCATAAATGCATTATAGATGGAGAAAAAGGTGGGTTGTCGTCATTGTAATCGTAACAAAAACGATAGTGAGAGTAGCGTAAAAAAGAGGAGAGAGAGGGATGTGGTGATGGTAGAACAGCAGAAATGTTTCCTCCTGTTCACTAAGTTTGGTTTTTTGATGATACGACGACGACGACGTCCATCGTCGTAACTCGAGCAGCAAAATGACTGGCCATAGAATAGCGGATCACTATATTGCCTTTTAGTGCTGTTTCCCCCCATACCACCTCCATCGTTTCAGTTTCTTCACCAGCTAAAGCGAGATGTGTGTGAACCTTATACTCGAGAGTAGCCCTGCTATACCGGGAGTTTTCATCTTATAAAGAAAAAAGACTATTTTTTCAAAGTAATTCTCCCCTCGTCTTGAATATAAATGTATATTAGATAGCTGGTATAGGAATGGTAGAGGATTTTATGTCCCGGCAATAGTAACAAAACATGTGCATAGTTCGATTACGAATGGGAGTTTCTTTTTTAAAAATTGCGCTTGAATGTTGTACTTAGGTACTTAAATATCTCCCCGTAAAAAAGTGTAAAGGGAGATGAAACGCCGGCAAAGAAAACACTAGAGAAGAAAAATGGGAATCTTAAAAAAGGTATAGGTTTCTAGCAGTCGTAGTAGTGGTGGTAGTAGTAACTGCAGAGATGCGACAGTGAACCAGAAACCATCCCCAACTACCCTTGTGTAACCAATTTTATTTTTTATTTAGTTTCTTTCCCCAGCTTTATGAGGGGATTCTAATACTTTGTTGTACTTACAAATCCCTACATACTCTTTCCACACGCATAAGCAAATATTCTCACTCTATTTCGTTCCCTTTTCTTCCAATTTTTTTTCAAAGAACCGAACCGAACCAAGCTAGGACGAGTTTGATTCACTGCTGCCACAAAAATTCCTAAAAAACAGATGCTCCTTTTCTTGCTTATATTCTGTGCTGCTGCCTCTCCCCTAGAAAAGTAAGGACGACGACTGGAGCCACTCATAAAACAAAGAATTATCCGGAATCCGTGACATTTACTCCAGGTACTCACTTTTCTTCGGGGGTTTATATACCTATGTTCCTGCTGATACTCTCCATTAAATGCTATTCCTACTGCTGCTAACAATGCTACATTCCTGCCACGAGCACTCACACAACAAAACCATTTCAATTCGACAAATGCACAAAAAAGGAATAAGGAACGTCGTTGGACGGACATGAGTATGAGAACTGAGAACGATTACTAAGCCACACATACACATACACATTCCGCCAACATCGTAAGGTATGAATACATATTGAGTGAAGGAGTCATCATAATAGACAGAGGAGGATGAACAGGAAGGAATATGGGCATTTGAGGAAGGAAGAATAAAGGGCTTTACTTTTTGGTCCGCTTATGATGCATTATGGTTGTGACAGAGTAGTTATATTATTATGTTCCGCGAACATTCAATGTTATCCATCGTATAGAGCATAAAAGTGCCTAACTTTGACCGCATCGAGTACACTCACAGAGAGAAAGGGAGGGAGAGAGTTCTCCCAGACATGCAATATCTTTCCAGGGAAAATGTAAAAAGTAATGGGGCACAACATTCTGATAGCACCTAAAACGTGAAGTCAAGAAATGACGAAAAGTTGTAAAAATATCACATTTTCCTGAAACTAAGACCCTTACTCAGGCAGTCACACCAGCACAGGGACAGCAATCAGTGTTTTCATGCATGTACGTACGAACAGTAAACGACAAAGAGAAACTTGTACATGTACATACATTCCTCGCTGTAAGGATACACCACATATATGTTTCTTTATGTGACGCATATGATAAACTAATATCGTCATTTTAACCAACCGCAAAATTGGTGAAAACAACGTTCCATAATGCATCTCTTTGAGAGAACAGCAAAGACACACACGAGTGTATATCTATCTACGCAGCAAAGGAAGTACGACAACTACTGCGGCTGTACGAAAAGATTCTCATGAACAGCATTTTGTTTGCTGATGACGCCATTTCCAGCAGGCGTCGACGGCTCTTTCAAAAAGGCCATTTTCTATGTAAAATATCAATTTCATATCGTGCCATGCCATTTCCATATTATTCCACCTCACTTTCACTAAACGGCTTTTTCCCCAACAACTTTACATTTAATATACATAAACATATACGCATTAAGAAATGCTCTCTCTCTCTCTCTGGCGCAAGCTGAAGACAAGAGAATGAAAAGAGATTGGCTGAACCGGGTTTTGTCTGCTCCATATAATAAACTACTCCGGGTGAAGTATAAAAAAGCAACTGGGATAACGAAAGGAAAAGCCAACTGATTGACTTTATGACTGTGAATGCACGTAACACATGCACTACAAGAGCTGCCTTGATTTCCTCAACCCTTTACAAAAGTCATTGGGTTTTTCCCTTGTAGGAAGCATGTCGAAATGTCGATCATATTACAATAAGTAGTGGCTTTCAGAAGAGCACTACTTACTATACACTCGCAAAGTTTTATACAAGGATGTGCAACTCCGTACAGGATGGTGATCACGATGATGATGATAAACTTTTGTGTGCTCTATGAAGAAGCTCTTGAGTTGAGCTAAAATAATAATAATGATCTCCACGGGATAGTAACTATGCTGAGAGTTTGCTGCCAACTACATGTGATTGTCCATGTGTATAAGGGCTTCCTGTGCTCCCCATGAATTCATAGAGCTCTTGATTAATACAAGTATTGGAGCACCACGATATTTCCCCGAAAAGAGGGATATTGAATTACAAATATAATCATTGTAAATGGATACAAAGGAAGAGGTTGCTGGGCATGCAAAACCAAACCTGGCGTTAAGGCTTCTTTTGGAGATTTGAAAAGGTTGGATGTATAGAATGGAATACTTTTAAAAAATCACGGAAGCATGTAGTAACATGATATACACACATCATAGATACTATATAAGGTGGGTTAATGACAATCCTGAGTACTGACCATGGACGTTGGAACGATGCTGAGGAAGCAGAGGAGGGGGAGGAGGATTGAGATGAGTGATTTCTAGCGGGTGATGAGGGAAAAGGGTATATAGTAGGCACAAGGGCTAATCACATCGAAAGCTGGCTGTTTCGCATCAACCAACCGCATTTCCCACCACCACGCATATCAACTCATATTCCGGCACGGAACAAAATCCGTTACCTCCTACTTTGTTGGTTTCACAAGTCCAACCAGACATATTAGGTATATACAAAGTAACTTGGGGAAAGATGGAATAATAATACAGTAAAAGTCAGTCAAGATATCATGTGTGTATGGGAGTGTGAGTGTATACCTGAGCGGAAAATAATGTATTCGACCAGCCTGCTTTACCACACGACACGTAAGCATCAGCATTTTGTAGTACATGATGCATGTATAATGTTTATTATTATCAACGACCAAAAAGACGACAGAATGGGCAGTTAGAAAAACTGACTGCTAAAATCCCTGACTGTTCCAGCTTAATGCACAAATTGTACCTAGAGTTGCATACAATAAAAAAGCTACTCTTTCTCTCTCTCGCTCGCTTTTCCTCACTTTCTCTCTACAGTGACGGTAGTTTGTCTGCACGGAGGTTCGATTTGCTCCTATTTTTGCATGTGTGCGCCAGTAGTATCCTTCGCGTGCCCTTTGGTTTGGCAAACTCATAATAATAACCTACATACATATATTTAGGTGAATGCATGTAACATCGATCGAACTCAGCCACAAGGAAAGGGAAGGGAGAGAGAGAGAGAAAGGTTAGGTATAGTACTGCGAGTGCGGACAAGGGAGAAAAAAATCAGTGCCAGACAACCAATGTAAAGTTATTAGGTCGCTGTTGTAAACGTTAATTCCCAAACGGAATAAAAAACAAAAAACCTGCATGCCTAAAGGTGTGCCAAGAAAGGAGAGAAAGAAAAAAGACAGGTAATGTTTTCATTTAAACAAAAAATTGCCTCAAGAAATAACTTTTCAACGCTAACTTTTTACAAGTCTACTAGATAAGCTTTTTGTATTGCCAGGATGGCCCTTTCCTCTTCTGATGAAGTACATATGGTTTTAAATTCGGCGAGAATATTTAAATGTAAGAGATTTTAACCTACTCTGAACAATCCTGGAAATGTATGTGGTTGAAAGTATTGTAATTGAAATTTATATGTGATCAAGTGTACATTGTGACTACTGACTACAGTTCCATTACAAAAGTTTTAGAGAGAAGGTATCATTAAACGAGAGAAGGAAGAGGAAGAAAGAGAGAGAGAAAGAGAGAAGTTGCAATATAATGTAACTTTCTTCTAGTCGTTATTATTTCAGTCCTAATCTTATACACATGGATATATGTATGATGCATATGTAATACGAATCATTTGTATATATTCCTCATTATGAAATGCAATTGGCTTTTTATTTAACACTTCGTGTTTCCGTCTGTTCGGAGAATCACAAATTGTAAAAGGCACACAGACTGAGCCCAAAGGGAACAATCGGGAAATCAGGAATCTAGTAGCTATTCTACTAGTACTACACTCGTCATAGAATAATAGAAGAAGGAGAACATGGCCTGTTACTGCTTCCATTTTCCAATTGCCATTACTTTGTTGACCTTTTGAGTTAGCAAAGTATATGCTCTTTGTAGTATCCCCAGAAAGTCTTTCCTCGAACTGGCTTTCTCAATGATTTTCGTTTATTACAACTTTCCCGTGATTTCGTGTACTTTTTTCCTCCCTTTTTGGGTGCTCTTGTGTTTCTCCTTTTTTCTTTACTGGCGAGAACTTTAAGTTTTACAAAGAGGAAACAAGGAGAGAAGAAAAGCGAGAGTTTTCTTGTTCACCAAGGCTGCCTATTAATAGGGTCGTTCTGTTTCTTTTATGTCAGAGTTAATCAACAGTCTTTGACTATATATGTGTATGTGCACGTCGTAAGTTTATATAGGATTACATATATTCTTCGACCCATACACATACACACACACACCAAGTTTAACTGTTAGAATACAGGTCGGTCTTGCACGAGATATTATTGGCATATGCAAACTAGTACCGGAGAACCATAACCAGAAAACGGAAAAGTCACTAGGTTGATGATGAAAGAAACCAACCGTGTCTACTTTGGCATATAAACTTTTCATCATTTTCCAAGTTGAGGAGAAAATTTATTACCATATACGCATACATAAATTCATCCCAGTTGGGGTAGTAGTAAATGATAAAAGTATGTTTCCCGGAAAGAAAACGCTATAAGAATATTTATTCAGTTTTAATCACCTCTCCCCCAGCCCATCTGATTCCTTACACTTCATCTTTGTACGAGAGCCGAATGGGATGCAAGGATGACAAGAAACGAAACTGCTTGTTTAACCTCTTCAAAGCAGATCTTTGAAGACCTCAATTCACTGGGAGTTTGCATGTAAAGAAGGGAAAAGATGGAAAACCGGGAAGAAACAAGAAAAGACAAAGCTTGTCAAAGGACCTCTTTAGATAATGTGATTTTCTTCTTGACTGCTTTATATATTTATGACAAGACACATTTCTTGCTTTCATTACTCATTACTTCATTACAGAAGTGGGTATAAAACCACCCTGGAGTATATATTTTTTATAGTACAAAGTCATGCTGAGAAGATGTGTGTGTCTTTTTTAAAGAAAATAAGCTTCTCGCAAACTGACTACAAACTGACTTGTGAGTGACTCACTGAACCCTCTCTTGATTACAAGAGCCATCGCAATTACTCAAATCTAGAGCAGCCAATCAATTCTTCTTGCAGAGATTCACAGGAAAAGTCTAGATAGATAGAATTGAGTGTAGATAGAATTTCACAGGAATTTTC
>JAHZNB010006528.1:0-13153 GCA_027744295.1 Callyntrura guangdongensis
ATTGACGTACCTCTGCAGGTAGTGTTTGTGTACTACTCTGTTGTGCCATTTAAGATGGTATCATCATCATCATCAATCGCGTAATGCATTTGCGTGCGAGCAGCTAACTATAACTGTCTGTCCTGCACTAACAAACGTCTTTCTGCAAAGTTTACCACAATAATGCAAGAAAAATACAATTTTCATGCCCATTGTCTTACATTCTACAAAAGTAAACGGAGCAAAAACAATAAACAGGTATTGGGTATGGTTGCTTACCTTAACTTTTAAGTGTTGGTCCAGCATTTCAAATGGAGGTACAGCACCAGCAGCAGAATAAAAAAGTTTATATTTTTTCTAGCTTTTGACCAACTGCTTCATTTCAGTTTTCTTTTCCTTGATCAGGCCCAGCTCAGTTGTCAGTTTCGTGTGTTTATTTGGTAGTAGTGGTCATTGAAATTCATCCAAAGTAACTCTATGATTTTTTTTTGGCTTTGCATGTGTACACTTTTTTACGATTCCAGCACTTGCATGTTTAAAAACCTACGAACACAATAGCTTCGTATAAAAAATCCCATAATTTTGCCGGCGTAATCTTGCTATGTGGAACAACAAACCACGTCGAATATCTAATATCCTATCGTCATTAATCACTACGTGCAATTAACCAGAAATTGCATGTATGAGAAAACAAAGAGATACATTATGGTTGTTTCGTGAATCATCATAAATAAGAACTGACACAACAAAAAGGTTGTGGGTATGTATATTACATACCAATAAGTAACATGAAAGCAGGTAAATTGTGCAGAACATACTACTGTACTGTTTTAATTTTTTACTGTCCCAAACTGATTTACATCATCATATTTGTAGTAGGTAGTTACGAATTTTCTTCCTTAGACTGGATTGTTGTATTGGTCATGTCATGATGGTTTTTTGATGATAGGGTAAAATTCAAGATGGACAAGATTGCACATTTTCAGAACGAACGGAGAAAACTCGAATTGAGTTACTGAAAATTGTACCGTGCGGTTCGCCTATAGTTTCAACAGGACTGGAGCCAAATATCTGCACATCAAAATTAAAACAAAATTAGCGTGAAATGCAAATTGTGTCACAGGTGTAGTTTATCGTTTGTTTACCGAGGCTTTACAATCTGATAACTTTTAGTGCGTAACAGGTTTAAGTTAGCCCTGTAAGTTTTTGCAGAACAAAATGACTCACTAAAAGACCAATGCGTAGTGAGTGAAGTTAGAAGTTAGTAAAACATTCAATTGAATGATGTTAGTAATTGTTTGAGCTGGTGGCGTCAAATTCCGAAAATTGTTAAGCAAATGGGACAAGGAAAGTATGTAAAATTGTCAGCGCTTTCGTTGGTCATCGTTGTAGCAGTTTTGGCAATTCAGAACGCATTTGTGACAGCACAGATAGGTAAGAATCATATAAAAGTTAAGTTTTTCTCAGACCTTTTACAAGAGTACAAGTTTTTNTTTTACAAGAGTACAAGTTTTTATTAAAACTTGAGTAAAGTAAAGTGCACTAAAACTGAGGTTTTTTCTAAACTTCTTGCCTAGTGTCAGAATGTGGTACAATTGATGAATTTATTGCCCAACATGACCTCAGAGCACAAGTGCCGTGGACGGCTGCGTTGTATTTTCAATCAACGCAGTGCGACTTTAGACCTGCGGGAAATGGGCATGGTGTCATTATAGGCCCTACAACCGTTCTTATGAGTAAGCGCAATAAGTAATTTCAAATGAAAATATTAAATCAGTCTGCCATTACCTGCTTTTTATATACATATTATGTACATTTTTAGAAGGAAACTTCATGTGGTCCATAGATGCTTTTGGAGGAACTCGAATGTCGTCTTATTCTCCCAATCATTTCATGGTTGTTACAGGATTAAAGTCAAAAGTCCCATTTGTTGCCGATCAGTATACCCAATTTCTGAAGGTAAAATTTTCAGTTTTCAATAACAGCCATTTCACATATAATTATAGAATTAGATGTGTGTTGTAAATGTACATACATAAATAGCCGCAGTTAATAATAATAATTGTCAACATCTTAAATTCGATATTAAAGGTTTCAAGCATCCAACCTCATTCTTCATCGTACGATGTGTATTCTGAGTATGATTACGCTATCGTACATTTGAGAAACCCGATTCAATTTTCATCCTTCGTGCGACCTGTGTGCATAGACTCCCTCCCAAAGGAAATTTTTGACCGTAGTAACAACTCTGTAATAAACGACCATTTAACAATCACCGGGTTTCGCACAGGCTCTGGCAGTTTTAGCAGTGCGCTACATGCTGACAAGGAACCTTTTGGACTGTTTTCTCCAAACTTTTGCATGTCAAAGTTAAAACGCGAGTTGGCAAAATCAGCATCGGCACCTTTCTTGATTAAGACTGATGCCCCATGTGGAATTTCAACAAAATCTGTCGCAAACATGGTTGACGTAAGGTCAGTTATAGGTTCAGGTAGAACTGGAAGCATACGCGCGGAAGTCAGTTTGAGCTACCTGAAACAGCTCTTGAATTTCACCAGATATGACGAACATAGTGGGTCCCGGCCAAGAAACAACATTTGTTTCCACAATGGTGCTGCAATAGTCACTTTGTATCAAGGTCGGTGGCACCTCGTAGGAATCACCACCGAGAGTCTAGGCGTAACTTGTGACAAAAATGTATACTTTGTGACGTTCATTGCATCACCAAATAATTTAAACTGGATTTCTCAGCATATGAGGTAGATTTCTGGTTGACATTCTACAATTATTTTTCCCCATCTACAAAAATTAGCCTAGCTTGACTAATAACGTGTTATGGTATATTACAGACATAGCTCATCTTTCATTTGTTCAAATGGTCAACCTATACACTTAGAAAGTAGTCTCTGTGATGGAAAAAATGATTGTCTGGATGGATCTGACGAAGATGAGAAGCTATGCACTTGTTCTCCATCCTGCGGTACTGATGCAAATTGTTTTTTGCAACCAATGTGCAAACACTGCAATCCTTCAACTTCTCTTAAGGTTCTCACCCAAACGTACAAGTTTTCAACGACAGAGATGGCCCAGAAAAAGTTTTGTCCGCCTGTTATACCTCCAAAGGTTAGTCGTTGCATACTTACACATGCAACTTCATGTGAATTTTGAACGCTTCCCCAATGTACTATTTGTTTCCTTTGTACTCTTAGAGCGCGTCTGTGTACTGCAAAACACCCGGATTAAAGTCTCCAGTTCCCTGTGACCGACAACATTTTCCAGGAACACAAGCTTCTTTTAGCTGTCGGTATTTTGATACAGCGGAAACAGCCTCGTACTGCGTTATAACATGCCAGGATAATGGGAAGTGGACTGATGAATTGAGTTTGTTCCACTGCAAACCACCCCAAAGTGAAACGATACTGGAGCATGAAAACATATTTATTTCGGAAAGAAGAAATCTCTCAGCAGTTGCGAATAACTTGCTACCTACTACAAGTAATTCTCCCCTTACCTCTGCTGTCACAACAGTTGGACCGATAAAATTTATTCCGCAATTGAAAGATGAAAATGGTACAATTTTGTGTCCACCTTTGGATTCTTCTAGCGTAAGCTATGCCTT
This sequence comes from Callyntrura guangdongensis, assembly GCA_027744295.1. NCBI lineage: Eukaryota > Metazoa > Arthropoda > Collembola > Entomobryomorpha > Paronellidae > Callyntrura > Callyntrura guangdongensis. The sequence goes on from JAHZNB010006528.1 coordinate 3,599, forward strand.
TGTTTTTATGTGCTGGATTATCTTGATGCATAAAACATTTAATAAGCCAGCTCGAAATATTTTTAGGGGACAGAAGTCTCATGCTGGACCACTGCTTCCTCCCGCCGCACATCTTGTTCAGAAGGTGTGTATCCCGGGTCTAAAGCAGAATTTACATGCAGACGGTACTACAAGCCACTACTTTCAACGGCTTCCGTTATAAAACATTGTCAATCTGGTGGCGAATGGAGTTTGAGCAATCGAAATTTTGAATGCAGATTAGGTATGTTTATCAGCAGGAGCATTATTGCTTAATATTATACATATACCAACTTGAACATATTATTTGAAAGATCAAAACTGCTAATAACTTTTCTTTTTTTCAGACTGTGGTATTCCCAAAAGTGAACTTATCGGTCATATCGTAAACGGCCGGGAAAGTGATGGAGCCAAGTGGCCATGGCACGGCCTGATTTTCATTAATGTGGGTCAGCAAAATTTCACATACATTTGTGGCTCGACGTTAGTTTCAAAGAGAATACTAATAACGGCAGCACATTGTGTAACGGATCGTCAAGGGGCAGCTCAAAATCATTCATTGTTCAAAGTTGTATTGGCCGCAACAAGCAATATATACCATAAAAACATTCTGGATAATGAAATACAAATATTTGATGTACGCAATAATACGACCAAACATACTCGTGCTAAAATGTTTGTTTCTCACCATATTCACTATGATTTAGTTAACCATAACTTATATTTACATTATTGCAGGTAACAAAAATTGTGGTGCATTCATTATTTAATCTCGCTAATTTTGAAGCGGATATTGCAATTATACAAATATCAAGACCTATTGTGGTCTCTGATTACGTCCGACCCGTCTGTATTCCGTCGAGCCTTGGTGGTCACACTGAGCAAAAACATTTAAGCCCTGGAAGCACAGGGACGGTAATTATACTTTTCCATAATTGTCCTATTTAATATTGATTAACAGAATACGTATATTAAAACCAATTTTTGGAATTCGAAATTAGGTTGTTGGTTTCGGCTATGACGAAACTGGGTCGCCGTCGAAAACATTGAAGGAAGTATCCCTACCCGTCGTTTCATACAAAGACTGTTTTGATGTTTCGAAAATCCAGCACAGTTCTACGCAATATTGTGCAGGTTATATTAATGGTAAATTTACTACTAAATTCAGTGCTATTAATAAGTATCACAGCTCTCTGACTAAATCCAAATTAAAATAAACGTGCAATGAAAATTTTGGCAGGTATTAGTAGTTTGGTACCATGATTGATTGCTTTAAAGTAATACTTTTTAATTGATGATGATGATAATGAAGTTTGGATTTTGGGTTCGTCAAAAATGTAAATTAAAAACGAAATTATTTAATTCAACGTTTTGACTCGTATACACGAATCTTCATCAGGGAACAATATTAATGTGCACTTAAAAATGTGAAGATAATACTAAACATTACTTTAATTTAATTGCAAGGAACATCGGTCTGTAATGGCGATAGTGGCAGTTCCCAAGTTTTCGAAGAGGATATTCCTCAAAAGCGCTATTATATGCAGGTAAAAATGTAGCTATATATTTGCATCATGTATAAATATAAATGTAGCATTTACAATATTACAATGTAATTGTTGAGTCGAAAAATGAATGTGTAACACCTACATTTTTCTGGCACAGGGAATCGTCAGCCACGGTAATCGAGATGAATCTTCCCGTCTGTGCGATCACAATCAGTATTCAGTTTTTACAAAAGTTGGAGCATTTAAATCTTGGATCACTGAAACTGCCTACGAACTGGATGAAGAGTTCTAGGTTATACATAACTATTACCATAACCAGTGGTTATTAACCAACTAAGATGAATGTTTTCGACTGATTTATGTGACTAATCACTCAAACTCACTGCTCAAAAATATTAAAGTGTGTTATAAGATTGTATAATCGATGTACTATTTTATAGCTATTTATTAAAAATAAACCAAACAGAAACGATTTACAAAAAGTGCGTGTCCGACGATTACATTTTGTTTCCACCTGCTCGATGCTTCTTTCTAAACATATTCGATTTTTTAGAATGGGGATCATCCCTCTCCCGTTTTCTTTTCCCCAGTCCACTAAGATCGCATGGAGCAAACTATTCACAAACAAAATTATTTCGCATTGTTAATACCACAGTGAATTACGCTATACAATGCATTCATTCATTATTTAATCGAGCTAAATTCCAATCGTACCCTCTTGCGGCAACGTCAGTACACACTAAAATCCCACTATCTGCTTTACAAAACTGGAAAAAGGTGGTAGTTCGTTTCACTTGTTTTTGTTTCCCCTATTATACGAGAAAGTTAATCATATTATGTGTTGTATAAGATAACTGTAACACTCAGCAGTGAAATTGCAGTAAAAATTGTAAGTCAGCTTACGTGAATACAGGAAACTGGTAAGTCAATATAATTTAAGAGTTCGTGATAAAATTTCACAGCCAAGCAGGAACTCATGAAGACCATAACTTTCCGCTTTCTATTCTTTTTCAAAAACGTAAATAGGAAAAGGAAACGCTTATCAGGAGGACACACGACGTACCCTAAAATTCATTGTCAAAAAATAAAATAATTAGGAAATTTACTACATTACTACTAAACTTATTTAATGTCACCCCAAAGTCCAAGTAAATTATTATCAAAGAAGAAAATTCAAGTTTTGTTGTTTCACCTTGTTCTAATCCTTCCACAGTAGCAGTGTCCTTAGAATCGTCCACACCTATATACATAGGCTCTTTCTTCAATGCAAGCTTGGTGATTTCTTCAATTTTTTTCGTTGCAGTGGCACTAAAAAGCATAGTTTGTCTCCGTTCTGGAATGTAACAAGAGTATAGCATATGTTAATAATTCCCTGGTAATATTTAATGGTATTGAATGGCGCTGTCACTGAGTACTGTCTCGCATAGAAAACATACTTGGAAGCAAAGCAACTATTCTTTTTAATTCCTCCTCGAAACCGATCTGGAGAATTCGATCCGCTTCATCGATAATGAGACATTGCAGGTTTTTGGTTAGAAATTCTCCTGTGTTGTTCAGATGATCTAACAAGCGACCAGGTGTTGCTACAAGTATTGTAACACCCTTGCCTAACTTTTGAGCCTCAGCCGATCTTGTGGCCCCTCCCATAACCAAACCACATGTTTGTGCAGGAAATTCCTCCATTAGCTCCCGCAAAACTCCAAAAATTTGCATAGCCAATTCTCTTGTTGGTGTAATGATGACAGCCCCAGTACCGTTTCGTGGCAGCATTCTAAAAAGTAGATTTAAAGTACAATTATTACGGAAAATAATATTATGTTTGAATCCAGTCGTGATTTATTATTTTTTACCTAAGTTTCTCGCACACTAACTCCACAGTGGGAATCAAAAAAGCGAGTGTTTTTCCAGAGCCCGTCTTTGCTGCACCTACTAAGTCTCGACCTTCTAATAAGTATGGAATTGTCTTAGCTTGAATTTCTGTCATTTTAGTGTAACCCATTTTTTCAATCGCCTTCATTGTGGCATCAGATAGGTTTAAGGATTCAAAAGAACTGTCAGAAACGGTAACAGCTGCTCCCGTAGATGTTCCAGGGACTACAATTAAACAAAAATTCAAAGAATCAATATACAGACAAAATCTACAAAGCACATAAAGGTATCTTGCTTTGCTCTGCTGGTCTGACAAAATCATTACAAATAACTAACAAAATCGGTACTTACGACTGTTATTTACAGACATGTCTCCAGTTGTATCTTCGAAAGTGTCCTGATCCACATCTGAAGGTGTCTGCACCTCTTCATTTTCCTCTTTTTCTGAAGCCTTTCGTTCGGCATTTTCTTCTTGTTTCTTTTCCTTCATCTTTTTTGCCCATCGTTTAAACTTCTTCTCATCCATTCTCTGTTTGTTCATCATTATGACTTGTGATACCTTTTTAGGTATTAGCAAATAATTTAGCAAGTCACAACTTTGGAACGATATTAGCGCTGACAATGAATGAAAGAAAAAATATATTGTTTAAAGTTTAAAGGCTGGCCAGTGAGCCAGTGATACTTCTGTCTACAAAACCACTTGCACCTTCAGCACACCACTAGAAAACAAAATTGGCATCCACAATCCACATGCAGTCAGTGTATTATGATTTTTTACTGCTTATTTAATTAAACTATCAACTATTAGATTTTAACCAGATAAATAAATATAAATAAATCAATATTTTGTTGATACTTTTCGGATAAAAATGTAAAGGTATACACTTCTGTCGCTCTGCTTTATATCTAGGCTGAGCTGAGCTTATCTATCGCTACCACATGCTCACGACGGCAGTAATGCACGCTTCATATTTCATGCACAACACTACACCCTGCACATGCAGAGAAATCAGCATATCAAACCATAAATTTTTGTAGCGATTGATGGAACAGCAAGCCTGGGGCAACTTGCTCTAAAAATGTGTGCAAGTGCAAGCAATTTCTTTTACAATAATATCATTCAATTTATAAAACATTGTAACATATGTAAAAAGATGATATGATAAATATATGTTTCGTATTCAGTTACAAAAATTCAAGTCAAGTTGCATGAGGAATTGTTGAAAAAACTATTATTTATTGTTCGCATAAGCATTCCTTGAGATAATAACAGTAAAATATTATTCAGTCAATCAATCCATTTAGTCATTATAATTTCTCCTCCTACTTCACAATCATTAGAAATTATTACACAAGTTATTTCAGATCTGCTAACTTTCAACAGTACTGGTATTTACATACTCATATGCAAGGTTTTTATTAAATAAATATAGCACCATGTTACCAGTATATTGGTAACATGGTGCTATATTTATTTAATAAAAACCTTGCTCATATGCACCAAGTCCACAGAGTCTGTATTCCGTAAAACGTTCTTTCTTTGTATTGGGTGTATGTATTCAATCCTACTCTAGGATTCCTAGAGTCTAACGCGTTTAGTAAGATTATTACAAACGCAAACGTGAGCTGAGCACTCGTAAGCATTTTCCAGTGATTTTCCAATTGGGAGCCATTTTCCTCCCTAGTTACCTGAACAGTAAGTTCCATGCAAAGCTGAAGCATTATTTCAGGGCACACTAACTTTTGGGCCAAAGTTTGTGCCGCAAATCTCGATTGGCAATTGTAAAATGTAATGCTTGTAAATTAGAGCACAATTAATGTGCACAATTTTATCGATATTTCGTGTTCAACTGATGCTCAAGATTTATTTATTAGCGACGAAATGTTTTCAGGAGACGAAGATAAAGTTCGTGCATTTCCTTTTCGACCTGCAGCAGAACCCTCCACTTTGACAGACTACGTGGAACTGAGTGGCTGCAATAGTCTTCTAATCGAGGCGGTGAAGAAACTATATCAAGTGCCAAACAAACCTGAGAATCCAATTGAATGGTTTCGACTTTATTTCAAATATCTGGCAGAGGACGCTGCTGCCAATGCATCAATCGCTGGTTTGAGCGAAGGTACCTGCGATATCGATTCTAATGATATTACTCAAGATCCGGATATTTTGGAGCAGTTGCTGAAAGATGAGTTAGTGAAAATTGAAGAAGAAATTATATCATGTTTTGAAGTGGAAGCTCAAAATAAGGCCATTATCGAGAAACTAGAGAGTGAAGTTAAGAATGTCACACTGAGTTCCACCAGGAGTCCATGTTACGATAATTTTCTAAAGTATAAGGATCACGGCGAAGATTACCACTACAGAGTACAACCCAGTCCTTTGTATCAAGCCTCCAAATCGGATATGCTATTCGACGATGAAGACGATGGTAGAGGAAGTGTGGGAGCAATACATAGGAAAATTGGGGATAGAGGTAGAACCTTTGCTGGTGGATCATCATTGAAACAGAATGATTCCCTGGTTGAGTTGGTGCCCTTTAACCCTCACATGTGGACTGGAGATGCGACTCAACAACAACAAAGTACAAAGGTTGCGTTTTTAAGTCTGGAAGATGAAAAAAAGGTTTACGAGGACTATCCACAGCTCTATTTCCCAGAACGACAAAAAAAGACTCCAGAATCAGAGGAAGATAAAATGGAGGATGAACTGGAAGACGGCGAGGATGAGCTAGAACTCGACGAAGAGGATGCAGCAGAGGATACTTTCACCGATTCGGAAACAGGAACATCTGCAGGACGTAAGGACCAGTTGGAAGGTAGTAACAATAGGGGCAAAGAAAAAAGCGATGTGTTAGCTGAAGGAAGTGAATATGATGGAGGGAGTGAAGGAGGAGAATCCGACCAGTCAAAATCTAAGGTAATGCGAGCAAAGGAGAAGTCAGCTTATACACCAAGAAGTGCCCATGATAATAAGAAGCCCAAGGATAAACAGTCACGGAGCCAGCGTAAAGTAACGAACGATAAAAATGTTTGAAAATATGCTTACCTTTATCTGTCAAAATGCTTATGTAGTGATTATACATGTAAAACTCTGCAATATATTGCAATTGCAATATATATATGTACGTGTAGATTTTCATTAAACATTATTATGATAATCTATTTGATGTATTTGACATTTTTGATCCAACGAGTTACACGTTTTACGTATTCGTTGCCAAATACAGCAACTTAAATAATGAATTAGCTTTTGGTAATGAATCTTGACAAAATAAATCAATCTATTTTTTATTCTTTTTGTGTTAGTTCTCCCGTCATATTTTATCCAGTTCAGGGAGCTGAGCTCACCGTATTGAATATGTATTTATTTGTCATCCTCAAGCAACCATCAATAACACTATCACCCGCTACCGGTTAATACCCTGCTAGTTTGCTACATAACATGACTATGAGAGTAATTTCAAACTGTAACAAAAAATGAAAAGTTAATGGCAAATGGGCCCAATGGAACGCAAGTAATATAAAAATGGTCTAAATTAAAAAATCGCATAAATGTGTGAGAGTTATATATAATATGACTATAACAAAGGTGTATGTGTATGATACCAAACGAAATGGGATGGGAGTCATCATTCATCATTTAAATTAGAACAGTACAAGTACAACGTTGTTAATATCGTTCCGTTCGGGAGCAGTTCGAAAGCAGTGGACATAAACAAAAAAGAAGAAGAACTTTCTCATTTAAGTAGTAATTGTGCCCGTCGGTCGGGTACCTATTTCATTACGTTTCTATTTCAGTCGATTTCGTTTATGAAAGTACTAACATGTACTATATAAAAATACATACCAATGTAGTATGTACAATTGTATATGAGCAATTTTCCAATTTTCTGTAAATACCAAGACTCTTCTCTACAAAGGTTGAAAGTTGAGATGTCAGCCTTTTAGTTTATTTTTATAAAAGCGTTAACATGTTTACTGTCGTTGCTGCAACTCTTACCGATTACAACGCAATATGAAAACGAAAAAGCTCTTTTCGGGTACCTTAACGGAATCCTACATGCTTACAGTTTTTGAGGATTTTATCATACCCTTCACCTATTATGTACCCATCAAACAATGAACCCTTTTTTTAAACAATACAATAACCGTGTAAGTATATATTACCTATGCATCTGCATCACGTATTTCTTCTCCTAAGTAATAATTATGAAATATTTTTAAACATTTCGTGTAAGGTACATTTACGCCTTATAACTACGTAATGCATTCATTCCCTGTACGAGTAAACTATTGAATTTTGTATTCGGTAAACTGTTTACCAAAATGCTATTACACACCAATGCAGACTTACAGCCAAAAAGCGATTGATTTAAAATACATTCGAGTTAGTTTGTTGCATGTTTCAGTGCAGTAAAGTCGTCAATATTTACAGCTTCACGCCAGAGTTTATTGTGACATAAAAACTAACAACCTTAGTTAAAAACTAGTAAATTGCTTTAACCTGCAAGGTTATTCTTGATAATACTTTAAAATGGATAGAGGCGATGCACAAGCACGGGTAAGATTTATATTAAATGCCTATTCATAATAATAAGTTTGATGGTTAAAAAATTGTATTTTGTAGTGCAAGTGTAAGTATAGAAGATTTAATGTGTTATTTCATCAATTGACATAGACTCCAGGTAAACCGGAGGAAATCTGTATCCATGTCGCGTTACCCCAACCTAGAGACGAGTTTCTTGCCCCACATAACAATTTGTTCGACATCGCTCCATTTCGCCAAACATTTTTCAGATACAGTTTGTACGGACAATCCGAGGTTGTTAAGAGTTCGTCGTTGGTGTATGCTTCTCACCATCCGTCAGAAGCCGCATGGTTAGAAATCAAAAAACTTTCAGTTGTGTTGGTTGGAAATAGTGAAATTCCAAATTTGGGGTTATTCGCTCCAACTGTCAAAGAAATTTATTTTATGGGTCACATCACTTATCCTACGTCGGCGTTTGGAATGCTACCTCAGTTAATGTCACTTACGACCGTTTCCTTCAATATTGGCTTTGGAGGATATATAAATGAATTTCAAGAGACGAATCAAGAATTTCAAGATGCCACACCAGAAGTGCCAAGTGTGACCTCTCTAGAAATTAAACTCACTTAAGACCGTTTCCTTCAATATTGGCTTTGGAGGATATATAAATGAATTTCAAGAGACGAATCAAGAATTTCAAGATGCCACACCAGAAGTGCCAAGTGTGACCTCTCTAGAAATTAAACTTAACCATCAATTGTATCAGTCATGCTCTGCGGAAACAAAGGACATTTTCAATAGGCTTATCAAGTCAATTATAAAGCATTCTTCTGACAGCTTTCCAAATCTACAAAATATTTCCATCGATCTTCCGAATATAACTTTATTTTATCACAGCACGGCTCTTCTTTTGCATGGAAAAGAAAATTTAAGATTATTTTTTGAAATAATCAAAACTGACGATAAGGTACATATAACCAATCAATATAGGTATTTATAAAAAATTGAAAGTAAACCTCAAATGACTGACTATTTTCATCTTTTTTCAGATCCAGGTTCAACGGAAGCCACAACCGTCAGAGCGTCCTGCCAACCTGACCTTTGATCCTTGCGCTTATTTTCCAACTAATTCACAGTATAATATTTTACGTATGATTGACATGGGAGCTTTCTTTCCTCCTGCAGAATAAGATATAGTTAGGGCTGGTTTTATTTAGCTTTTAATGACATTTTTTTAGAATAGTACATTGATTTAAAAAAATGTGAAATGGACACATATATACCAACATACGTAAGTACACTAATATTTTTGGATGGTCCGTTGAAATTTTTGGCCTTTGATCTTTAAAAATAAAAATACTTTATATAGTAATACTAACATTAACATTAAGTACTTAGTACATGTAATGCGCAATTTATTAATTGAATAAACATACAACCCTGGAATTAAATATTAAATATACAACCCTTACATGTTTGTGTCATAAAATAAATATTTTAACGAAAACAAATAATTGCTTATTGCTCTAAGATATGACTGCCACAAGATAAGACATCAAAAAATATGGAAGACAACTCAAATCAGTTTCTTAAAATATAAGTTCATATAAAATATAATCTGGGTTGGTTAAT
>JAHZNB010006529.1:0-32983 GCA_027744295.1 Callyntrura guangdongensis
TGCGTAGAGAATATAGTTTGGGAATTGTCGAGGCTATGATTATTATCAGTCTTTTTTGTTTAAAAAATCAAAGACTTTTGATGCCATGCCGTGCAAGTAGTGGCTATTAAACAATATGTAATGTCATTTCATGCCGACAGGGCATCTGGTGACTGTGTCACCTTGAAAGATACTATTTAGGAAATGAATGTTCAAAAACGAAAACTTGCATGATAAGCGACCGTACATGTACCACTCCAATATTGCCACGTAAATGTCACTGTCAGCTTGTACAGCTTTGTTATAGTCAAGGGTTATCTCATCGCATGCTCACGGTCAATGACAAAAGTTTAATTCGACTATTTGGTCGTGGAACAACTTGTCTTTTGTAACATCGAGTGAAGATGAATTAATAACTGTCCAATAGTTGTCGTCAGAGATGGAGAGAGATCTCCTTACAAAACTATACTATATTCGTTTCATATTATACAAACCTCTCCTTATATTCTACGTTTACGACCAAGCAAATATGGAGAATCTGTATTATGTACCAGCACAAAAGCCAATCAATCAAGCATTGTAAACGCCCCTAAACTCAGAAAATTAGATGCCTCCATCAGTCACATTACAGGAAAGAGAAGCGTGTGGCGGCAAGAGTATATAAGGTTGTTGATTAAGTCCAGCCTTTCGAAGCAGCTTTTCTAACGATTTCAGGATATTATTATGTACGATGCAGCGGGTGAACACCGAGTTACCCCTACGATCCTTGTGTTGCTTTAAAAATATTGTTCCTGTCAATTTTATACTCGGTTTGTTTGTAACAAAGTTATTAAACAAGTCTTTGTTATCCGCGTGTCTATAAGAAGGACAATAGCAAAACGCCTTGTTTCATTGTGAAAAGTGCTGGACATACTGAATGCATCTTGCGTCCATTTTGTAGAGCTACATGTTGTGTACATACATACATACATACGCCTAGGAAATCTCCAAGTATGACGTAAAATATGGAGGTAGGACTATTACGAGTCCACTTTGTTGAAAACTATCTAATTCAGATTGACATGACATTGAGAAAGCTCATATAATTTTCTCTGATGGTGTGTTTGATGTTGATGCTGGGCTGCTGTTGAGCCTACGGTTTTCTCTAGAACCACGACCAAACCGCCGCTGGTTGGTGACAAATGGGTTTCACGTGGAAGTGAAAATAATTTTGTCTACAGGCACGCTTATACACGGAATGACTACGCACATAGGGCTATACACCTCAGGACAAAACTGGTGTTTACTTTATCCCGCCTACGACGGCGTACGTGTAGGATAAATATATACCGCTTTTTGGCTGTGCTTCACTTCCTTATGATGATGTACACACGGGTGAAAAGTAAGTAAAGGTTTTCTATAATCTACCTTTCTTCCCTGCAGACTTGCTCGCTTTTCTTTGGTGGACATCCATGTAATACGATGTGTGCAGCGCAGCAGCCAGTCAGTCACCAGCTCTTTCACTTTCGTTAATGTCAATACCATAACGTTTTCCTGTTCTCTCCAACCAGCAACAGACAGCGGAGATAAAAACCTGTCTGTACCCTGTACGCAATGTCGGATACTAACTGTAAATTTCCCAATAATGGGCACATGTCCAAACAGAATAGCACCAAACGCACAACCTTGTCATTGTGGACAGTATTTTTCTTCAATTTTCTTATACAGAAAAAGAAACACCAATGGCTGAAAATGAGAGATTTGGGCAGCCAAATTGAATCTATCTGCATACAATTTTTTTCTTTATTCAACGGCTCGTGAAAAATCATTATTTTCAGCATTACAAAAATCTTTGGGAAATATTGAAATACCTGGGATTACTTGCGTAATCATGTCATATGTATGCTTGTATCGTGCACCATTACCATTGCTTGAACTTCTATACCCACCAGCAAAATTTGTGTAAGTATTTGTATTTTTAAACTTCCGCTATGACAGTTTTTGTTTGTAATTTTCCCATATGACCAATACCAATAATGAAATACAAATATTGTGCTTAAATTTGATGCGGCTACATTTATACCAGGCGACAGTTACTATTGTTAGCGTGTCGAAAACAAACCAATAAATTTTCCAAAACTCGGCTGTCGTGTAGTCCACCACATTGGTATAAAATCGTACCATTACATTGTTACCAATCTCGTTTAACTTAAGCATTAAGCATACAACAGCAAAACGCGCGGGGAGAGAGAGAGAGAGAGAGAGAGAGAGAGCGGCATTTGTAGAGTAAGTATGCACTACGCGAAAGTGGTACTCGGATCTCACTTTCAGGGTTTCAGTACTGCATTTCGACACAGGAAGAGAAGTCGGGGAGATAGGTAAACGTAAAGATTAATGTTAAAGCAGTAGTAAGGACATTGTCAGAGTGTTGAACTAAAAAACTGAAGTAGAGAGAGAGAGGAGATGTGATGTGAGTTCATATGTAACTGGGTGGTAAAAATAGAACGAAGGTTATATAGAATAGAAAAACTCTGAATAGAATAGGAAACGAGGCTCTCTTTGAATTAAATTGAGATCTATTGATGACGAGGTTACGGCATGTGCATCGTATTTCACGCAGAATAATAAGGGTCTATTTCACCCAGCTTTAGTCATTCTGTCATCTCTTCGGACTTTACGTAAATAAAACGACCATCTCCTCACCCCCTCTCTCTTTCCCTCTACCACAAAGCGTACTTGTACAACATAGGTAAAATGTATAAATTTTTGTGTACTTCAGGAAGTGCTATCGTGCAACGAGCACATACAATAACAATAGAATTCGACGCTTTGAAATCTGTCCATGTAACACCAGGACCCGACGCTAAAATATAAAAAAGAATGAACGCCGAAACGATTTATTTTACCGCACACACATAAACACACACATATCGTCATCATCATCATCTAACGATTCGCTTCGCTCTGTTCAACAACGTTTCTGCGGTACACACACATAATATTGCATTTTATTCCATTGTCATCATGCCGTGGCATCTACATCTCCACCGGAGAGAAACTGAGGTGGGTGGTGGTTACAGTTTAACAAAGCCGGGTGAAAACATGAAAATACTTTATATTATATAGAATTTCAGATTGGAATTTTGTGCGTGCATAACCCTTGTATTTTCTCTCTTTGTCTTTTCATATTAGTCTGTTGGATAGATATGAGTGAAAACGGTGAACTGCAACATGACAAACTCTCTGGAATCTCGGGCTCAAATAGGATGGCATATGGCTGAAGTGGCGTCGGCGGCGCCTATGTAGCAGAAAATGAAGAAGTATGCATGTACGTATGTATATGAATCCTGGGTGAAGTCTTTGTTGTATCCAATCTCTTTTTCCAATATTACTCTTCTACTCCTCTCTTGCATCTATTCCAGAGAGTCACTAACACCATCCAACATTCCATTTTATTATTCTCTGCCAGAAACAAAAGCGCACATCTCATTACTCTATTCATGCCAAACAAACAAGAACACTTTTCAACTGTCTCCTGTATATTTGCTTGCGTAATAATGTCGGGCACAAAAAAGTGGGCTTTCAGGTAGTCATTTTGGCTTTTTATATGCCTGTCATTATTTTTAGTTTTGTTTGTGTGTGTACATTTTCCCTTTGACCAATCAAAATTTACCTAAATGCGACAATTAATGAACAATGATGATAATACAAGCTGATTTTGTGGTTGTAATAATTCTTTTAATGGCTGGATGTCAGATCCAGACGATTACACAAGGAAAAGAGAAGAAATTAATAGAAATAAATCGGACCAACTAAAACATTATGCTTGTAATTTTAATAATTTTTGTAAGAAACATTAAAGGGATTTTGTTGAGAAGTTAAAATTCTGTTGAAACATAATATCATGCAATGCAAACTTTTTTAATGAGCTTTATTTTTTTCTCCATTCCATGGCTGTTTTTTTAAATAATTTTAAATAATTTTTACTTCAATGTTGTGCAAAGCATGCAATGACATTAAGATTATATGCCGGTTTTTATGAGAAAGAGGAAAAAATTTAACTACGAATGTAATTTGCTTGATAAGACAGTTCAGTAGAGATTGCATTATCTCATTAATTGGTGCTTGATGATGAGTGTGCGTACGCAAAAATAACACATACACAGGCCGAAAGGATGACTAACACGAAAGAAAAACAATGGTTTATTGTACAAAAGAAACACTACGCATTCATCGTGGTTATATCTATTAGTAGTATGGGCCGGGGAATTTGGAGATTCTGCAAAACAGCAGCTGCTTGATTACGTGCGTATAGGTAAAATCGTACAAGGTAACAATATTATACTCGAAAATCTCTTCCGCTTTCGTCATCTTATCCGTAAACATACTTAAATTTTTATTATTTTATGACAGCCAAAATTCCAAGAATTTCCAGCAGGAGCTAAATATTCTTCCCATGGTGGACCATATCATCGGAACGATCAATTTTTCATCGTAAACGAAAAGAAGTTCTACTTGTTAGCGTTTATCGTTATTGCAGTTTATTTGAATGATGATGATGGTGGTGGTTGGGAAGATATACAATCGTAACAAGTGCTCTCTCATTGACTCCGTCCTGTCCGTATTTACAAGTTGTGATACGTAATACCTGAAGGCCAATGTCAAGTGAGCTATTTAACTTTTGAGGAGAAGGCCAACACGATGTAGTGATGCACCGTGTGTATATACAGTAGATCAAGCCATAAACTAGTTGAGTTTTGTGTAATATGAACCACCATAAATGGGATGATTTCAGAGTTCATTCTTTCTGCTTGATAAAATGTTTGCGTTTATTTGATGAATATTAGAGGTAAGTTTACAGTGAACAGGTCTGTGGGGTATAAACGATGTTCGTTATATGCCTATTATGAGTGAATGTTCAGACAAAGAAGTGTGTGTTATTCGTGTACAAAGTGCACGCAAACTCACTGGCCGTGGGTGATTCTCAATTCTCACGATTTTATGATTATCGTTAGTTATGCATTTATGCGCAGTGTGATTGGCATTTTATGTACATAATATGATATTATGTTGTACGATGGATGGAGATGGGACAGAGTACGACGAAAAGACCTTTGTCTACTGTTGACAATGCTGGTTCCTAGTAAAATTAGCACAAAATTAGTTTAATGTAGCTGGTCTGGCAAAATTTCGTACGATGATTGTGGATGACATCATGACGTCATCAATTGTGACCATTCACAAAAGTTGCTTTTCGTCTTTGTAGTTGGCAGTAAATTAATATTTGTTGTAGCTCGTTTTGTATTGAAATTCTGTATTGTATGTTCGTTTGAGTTTAGAGCGCGGTTTCTTAGAATGCACTAGGGTAAATCCTAAAAGTGATGTACCTAGAGACGAGAAGCTCCAGTAATACTGGAATTGCATCATTTATCATAAAAAAAGTATGCAACTGTTGTTTGGTACTTTTTGTTTCTTTAGTCAGAAAGCTGTTGTTAAGTTATGTAATAAATTATCAACTGAAACTCTGCTAGTACTAAAACTGCACGACAAATGTATATGGAACGCTGTTTCTTCAGTAGCCCGGGGGTAATCTGAAAATTTTAGAACCCCGGACGAAAAAACGTGCTTCTCCTCTTGTAAAATACTGTACGACATGTTCTGTCGGTTTATATTTACGTAAAATGAATAGATGACTAACGTAATTCTTTCCATTGTGTAACAGTTATATTTTTGGGAAAACATCTTTTGGGTAGTCAAGCTATAACTGGTACTGTGACATACTGTTTATTTCAAATGAACCGTAAAAATCGATATTCGACAAATTATTGATGAAAAATAGCATCCGCAGTGATGGTATGAGTCACATGTGTAATTAAAGATGATAGACAATTTCCCCTTTGATATGTTCCATTCAGTAATGTTACATGTTTGTTTGTAATCAAATCGAGCAAAATTTTCAACTGCTTACGTAAATTTTTTAATTATATACAATTTTTTATCATTTCTAGATAGGAAGCAAGCGCCTTTATGATGCGTAACTTAATGTAGGTATGTATTCTATACCTTTTTCGCCAAGACTATATTGGTTATTGATTTGCTATTCGTAAGGTTTGTGTTGCTGGTGTGTTGTATATTAATAAATGAGCACCACATATTTACAATGCGGAAGAGAAAAAAAAATATTATTGTACCAATCTAGAATGGCCGTTAATTACTCGAAAGCTAAAACTTAACGCTGTACACAGATGATTCATTTCTTGTTGTCGAATCTTAGAATTTCCCTGCAACAACGCTCTAAACAAGCTGTAATTTTCAGTATGATACCATTATGTTAAAACAAAATGGTACAAAGAATGGTGGTTTTCAAAAACTTCTCACCATCAATTACTATAAGAAGGAAGTAGCAACTTAATTGAAAACTTCCCGTCTAATAATTTAATCGTACATGGATGGCTGCGCTTTATATTTTCTTCATAAATCAACAGCTATTAGCAAAGCACTTGGAAAAAACATTTTTTAGCCAGCATGACGTCTATACAGTACTGATGCAGACTGAATAGCCGATAAAACATCCTGAATATCTGTCAACCTTGCCTGCCACTACCAGTGAAGCTTGTTATTATTGTGTCTACTGTCCACTGTCCACCTATGTAAGTACATCTACTGTGGAATACTGCTAGCATGTTATGTTGGATCCTTGAGATTTTCCGTGCAATATAACATGTTGTATTTTTATGTATTCCAAAATACTTTAAAAAATCCCTAAATTGAAGCACGCATCGCAATGCACTACTTTGTTGCATTATTTATTATCATCAACGAAGGCTGACGGAGCAGCAAATAATGATTTTGGAACGTTACAATATTAATCCATTACTACGCGATACGCGAACGTTATCTTTCCCTTAGCAAATGACGTGTTTAATATGATGGAAAAATGTGAACATCGTGTGGGTGTTACCTGCTTGAAGTATTTGTCTCTGTAAAACTTTCCACATCATCGCCACGTCATATCAGAATATTATGTGTTGGAAAGTAAGAAGCTTTTATCGGGATTTTTTTCTGCTGCTTTCTTTAAAAGCACGGGGCAGCGGCTTAACTTCGTTTTTAAGCTTCATCATAGGAATGATGAAATCTAAAAATGGAAAACGGCCCACACTACTGCGTAGGTAGAAAACGCAAAACACCTAGTACATTCCAGTTAGTGGTTGTACAGCCAAATACTATGGCGGCAGAGAGCCACACCGACACAGCTTTTATACAAATGGCTCTTTAGAAGATGCAGAACGACGTACTCGGACAGAAACACACCTTCCGTCGACAATAATTCCTTTGGCTTTCTCTCCCTCCCTCTCCCTCTCTACTTTACCGTCGTCGTAGGTATTTTTGTTGTTTCAAGTATTTCGTTCATGACATAACTACAGTAGCGGATCTGCACATGCTACACTCGAGGAACTTCTTTAGAAGAGTATATTACATTCGCATATTGTCTAAACCAGCTGGAACCAACGGCAATTCCCATTGAATTAAAATGCAATGGCTTTATTACAATTCTCATAATTTATTAATGAAAGCCATTACACAGACATGGCCGCGATGATGACGATATTATTATTATTATTTTACTATTATTATTGAGAGCCTGCAATTCGTGTCGTGTGCCTCTCCTCATCTCTCCCCTCCCCGCTCAACAAAAAATAATATGCTTGTTATACAACATCAGTCTTTTCTTTCGATGTTACAAAGTTACAATCAAGTTATACCATAATAATATCGTGAATGGTGAATTTTCTTTGTGTTTTGTAATTGTGTAGCGCTGTTCTCTTTTGCTAACAAACAAGCGCTTTCAATAAAGTACCATGAACAATTGCATGATGCATTACAAAGTCAAAAAGAAAATTCTTAGGAGAGTAACTCTGAAAATGCGTTGTTCTCTAACAAATGCTCTTTCAAAATTTTATACTTATTTTTGACGCTCTCCATGTACTCCGCCGGAATTTTCTTGTTCTCAAAGAAATGAAAATGCAAACGAAGACATTTATGCGTAAAAAAATATTATCGTGTTCTTCGTCTAGTTTTTAATAAAGTTATCCTTACTACTGTTTTAACAACAGTTTAAACACGCAGTTTGTTTTTAAAATAAGATGACTGCTACGGAAGAAAAAAAAATTAAGCGTCAAATCGCAATATGCTCAGCATTATTTAAGTAACATGCTGTTGCACTGAACAAACCCCAACTCCACCTACCACCTCAAAGTTTGAAATGTCTAAAAGAACGTTTTCATTTTCTAAAAAAATATATATAGACGATGTATGTATGTAAGTACAAACCTAAACGTACCCGTTTGATATGTACAATGCACATACATTAGTTAGGTATCACGTTGGACGGTGAGAGTGAGAGTAATGAAAAACCGGAGTAGTTTTTGGGACTTTGAAATAGGCACCATGTACCACAAGTGTGCTACAAGTTATGTTGACTACAACGATGACTGGAATGGTGGAAAAGTTACCTGTTTTTTTTTTACATTTCTCGCTCAACTTAGAAATGTTTATTACGTGCATTTCACTGAAAAGAGAGAAAGAGAGACCAACAGAGAAATAGTGTAGCCCAACACTTTTTCACTACTTTTTACGTGGTGGAGGTGCTGCTTTATAAGTACTTCTATACTTGAGCCATCTATAACAGAGAAGAACGAATAAGCACCCTGGCAAATAGGCAGGTTATGGGCACGTAGCTGTATAATAATGTAAAGCCGCGTGTAGATTCGAGGTGTATAGCAGCAGAAGATGATGTTTCAATTTAGAGAATTGTAGGAAAGTGATGTTGCAAAAGGTATGTTTCAAGTCAAGAGAGAGAGAAGGGGATGAGGATGAAAGTGTACCGTGTTTCTACGTGAAATGCTTAAATGTTATTATTCGGTCAATTCTAACGCTCGTCACGACAAGACTGAGGGATGGTCTCCCTGTGTGAAATTAAGCTCACGGACGTTATGAACATGTCTTAGGCCCTCATTAAAATAAAATGGTTGTATGAATGAAACAATAAGAGTGAGCTTTTACAGAAGCATAAAATAACTGGAAACGCTATTAACAGAGGAGTGTGTGGGTAGGTGTATACTGAGCAACGGTCGCTGAATGGCATGATGAAGCTGGCTTTTGCTTATTATGTAATGTGGACTGTTTTCTTTTATAAAAGGCAAAACACTCCTTTTGGTAGCCTTTTCGAGTAGAACTGGTACAATGTTCATACATGAATGAAAAATATAATGATGATGATAATAATAATAATGATATAGGAAATCTAGCTGTGTGGAACTCTGTACTGGCAACAATATAAAATTCTAAATCGTTTTAAAAAGCCATTTCAACTACCATTTGTTTCTCAACAGTCGTTACTATATGTAAAATGAAACTTCATCGTGACTGCAAGAACGGAAAAGGCACATTGTGCTGCTGCTGCTGCTGGCATTGTACAAGGGTAACCAACTATGAACATAAAAAGAACTCAATATTGTTCACTTTGTAGGATTTGAAAACACAAGTTCCTACTTTTAAGGTGCAACATAAGCAATAATGTTTATTAATGTTCTTTGTCATTACTGTTTATAATTTAAGAATGATATATGTGCGTGTGCTTGGAACGACCATTCTAGCGGTTGCTACTTTGCTATTGATGTTGTTCTGAAGAGAGGTAAGGTGTAGGTGTGTAATAATGTTATTATGACCAACGTATCATTACATAACTTTACCTGAATGGAGTTTGAACTTTTACTGACATTTAAATTTCTTCTTAGAAGATTGTGATAAAATTGCGCATGTAAATGCGAACATACATGCATACGTGCTGCTCACAGAAAAAGGGACAAATAGTGGGGTAATGTCAGATTTGTCTAAGCTTATTCAACCGGCCTTCATGAATAAAAAAAACTAATAGTCATAACGCACAAATTCAGAAAAATATGAAGAAAAAAACATCTCAATTGTTTATGTCAAACAAACAGATTAAAAAAATGTTTCTCGCATCCTTATGCTTTGACATGTCTTAGGTTAATAAATTTTTCCAAGAGTATAACAAGATTGTGAATATTAATTAGATACATGTGTTTATGACCTATGAATGGATGACGATGCAACATTCAAAGAAGGCAACTAAACATTCACCTCGGGCGATTGCTCAATGTATTTACAGAAAATGAATTAAAAGGGACCTAGCCAAAGACGACCATGGGTCCGTACATCTCTACCGCATGAACCGCATGAACAGGGGTCCGTTCCACATTTTCGTATCCTCGTTTCGCATTCTTCGTTTAAAAAATTCCATGTATTTTTTTCTCGAATAAATAGATTCATAGAGTAACTGGTTTGTTTCTTTTTTTATTTATTTACTACCCAGATTTTTTATTCCTCAAACTGCAAGCAGATGCTCTTGAGTTTGCTTGCACTTGGATGGGCTACCTGAATATAAAAATCATAAAAATGCATCGAATAATGAGCAACCGACGTAGATTTCGAGACGGATGGCTTTGGAATCTAGAATTTAAATTCTGCCTGATTGATTTTTGAAACCCTTGGCACAGATTCCAACCTATTTCATTTTTATTCCTGAATTTAAAGTCGCTCGGCCTTATGAATTGGCTTCTATAATCATGCATTCCTGGTATTATGGCATTGAGTAAAGCAAAATATGTTTAATTGGAATACAGAGTACCGTAGAGTCATGAGAAGGGCTGCCGATTATGTGAATTTTCATATTCCACATAGTGTTCAAGACTCAAATGAGCTTCAGTATGTGGACGAACCACATAAAAGGAGCACTTTTAGCCACATTTATAAATTCATATTTGTCTTTGTAACGTAACGTCATTAAAGCATGCAGTAGTCATAATTTGATCATTTTTTTCTTCATATTTTATGAATTTATACAAAAATTCTTCGTTAGGGTGTACTTTTCTATGTTATATCGGAAATGGGCTTGTGTAAAAGTAGATACCGAGCGGACAAAGGCTTGGGCAGTGTATATACTGAGCGAAGTTGGGCTTGGGCGGAGATGGCCGATAACGACCCTAGGGCATTTCATATTTTCGCTATTTTGGAGCATATTTTGAGTTTTCCCTTAATTCTATCCCATGGTCACTGGCCACTGACGATGAGTAGGGTCAGATTAACAGAATCAGTAATCCAGAACCCCTTTCTCTACGTACGACAGAGAAATACTGTTGGTCTTTCATTATGAATTTTAGTTCAAGCCTTCATTTAGGCATATTATCATTTTAACAGTAATGTAGATCCATGTAATAGCCTATTAGCGTGGATGTTAACTATGTGCGTAAAAGCGAACCTCCGCTAATAACAATAACAAACAATGAACCTTGAAAGGGCCTTTTTAATAGCAGCAAGTTACACTATATATATATACCTACTACACACAAGCATTGTCTAAAAGTATGGATTCACTTTATTGCAAAACTTTTCTCACAATGACTCCATCTTAATGCATAAGGGCCCAATTCCATCCTAATATTAATGCGGATATTTGCTTCTATTACAGAAATACTTTTTTGATTTACGGTTTATGGAGACAAGTGAAAATGAATATCATGATAATAGTTTTCCTTCATTGGTTACTTCTTTAATCATTAATGAGACTCAAGAGTTAAACTTTCATTTTTCATATCCTAGAATCACCAGTAGTGTACCAAGAATACCAACTGTATTCACAAACTCTTTTTTTGGACGACAAAAAACTTCGCAAGTTGTATTTACAGTTACAGCAATGTGCAGTGCAGAGATGCCGTATGCCTTATCCACCAATAATTTGTTTTCGTTTCTTCCTACAAGATACTAGCACCATGCGTGGTGAGTGGTGAGTGGTGTGGGTAGTGTGGCAAACGCTTGGAATCTTGGATAGGTTGTTGTTGTGAAAATAATTTATTGTGTGTAGAAAGGTTAGGAAGGAATCAGTTCCAAGTTATAAAAGAACGTGACATTATGGCCTGTGATACTCGAGGAAAACTTTTAAGCGCGAACTTTCAAAAGCTGATTTTGTAAAATACAACTATATTTGGCATTTAATCATATGTTCAAAAGTGCGCGATGTTGTACGACCATGTAATATTAACGGTAAATAAAAGTTTGTTAGGACGGCGTGCTTGTTTACGTAGAGGAGAAATGACAGCTAATTATCGTTTTCAATTTTTCATAATAGGATCGCATAAAACGTAATTCCCCAAGTTTAAGTTATCCAAACGCTGGAGTACTGTTGCGGCCGACTCCATAACAGATGATCCTTTACCTATCGACTCGTACAACTTATCAGCTTCCGCCAGAATCGATTCAGCCGTTTTTTCAACGAGGCTCTTGAAGGTTACAGGATTGAATCCAATTTTTTGTACATCATTATTTTCAAGTTTGTCGTCATTATCGCGCTTCACAGAATTCCCATTTAGGTTCAACTTCAGCACATCATCATTTGAATCCGGGGGTGGCGGTGGGTATGAAAGGATCTTTCTTGGATGATTTTTATGATGTTCCTTCCTAGGATCGGCAAACTTTACAGTTTTGACGTCAGTGTTTACTTCGTCTATGTAAAATTCAGATAAATCTCCCTGCTTTAGAATGCCGTCATTATTGTGATCTACATTTCTAGAATTAGGGACGTATCCCACGCTCTTCCTGTCTTCTAAATCTCCACCTTGGACCGACTTATGGGGAAATCGTTGTGCATTACAGAAACCAAGCGAGGAAAGAAGCAACAGAAGTAAGATTTGGTAACACGATGGGATAGATCTGGACTTTGAAGCAAAATCTCTTCCCCACCAACGGAAATTGTGGCGATGGTGAGCTTCTGGGATGGAAGCCGTATGGGTCACATTGAATAATGTCCGGGATGAGCCGCTAGTCCCTCTCATTTTTCCAATCGACACCTCTTCTGGACATTGGACCCTGTAGACACGCACATACCAAAAGTAGTGAAAGCAAAGAAACCAGTAGAAATAGTAGAATATTTCACAACAGTTCGACACAGCAGTGCCCCCCAAAAAACCGTCATGAAGAAAAAGTGCCCGCTAAGTGAACACTTAGATACATTCAAGAAAATTTTGTGGACCCAATATAAAAATTTATATCCTTTCATCGTCGTCTCTTTTTTCCTTGGTAAGCACATCTTTTATTTTTCTTATACCCACTTACATTTTTAGTTATCGTCTCGGAATGATTCAGTTTTCTAATGCGATTTTTCTACCTCAAGTAAAAAAATCCTCTCTTCTTCCTTCTTTTGTTTAAAAGCTGCTCTTTTATCATTGATTGTGTGAGCTGTTTTGCAGAAGTTCCAACGAGAAAATAAATTTCTCTTTCAAAACAGTAGAGACGCGTTTTCCCCTGCACATATTTTCCACTCTTCTTCCCGTATAGATTTTTTTCACAGTTTAGCTGCTGATTTGTTTGCCGTACTTTGCTTTACTGCTCACACACAAACTCATTTGTTACTTACGAACTTGCATTCTCTTTCTCCTCTCTAAAGCAACGTAAACATCTCTTCTTTTTTTTAAACCGTCGACGAGCGAGCGTGAATATACAGAACAGAAAGCGTTCTCTTCACAATACATGCACTTTTACGCAAATTCTTGCTAACGGTTGAGTGCGCACAAAGAAAAAGGAGAGAAAGAGTTGAGGAGAGTGTGTGTGAGAAAGGGGGAAAGATATGAAATGGAAGAGAATAAAATCACTACACTAGACTATTTTCAAATTTGGGAAACAAATTGGCGATAAACAAAACACTCATTGTGTTTTTAAACATGTGTATTTTTTGCCATTACTACACTAGACTCTTATTCTTTCCCTTCAAAACAAATTGTGAGGCTTTGCATGTACACACATGCCATTTTTCAAAAATCAACGGTTTCGCTTGTACAATTCTGCTATTAGTGTATACATGAATATATACCGAGGCATTCTCTATGGTACTCACACTAACGACTATGATGAGTCTTAGTATTAGCGTTGGAGTGTTGGGAAGAGAGTATACGAGTACGTTACGTAAACTAAGCGTTTAACATTGTGCATGTTCACATACACACACAATGTTCATCCAGTAGGTTGTGCATTTTATGAACTGTGAACGTAATAATCCCCCTTAACTTGTCTTTTCCCTCACTTCAAAAATGATTGAACATGAAATATGTACTTAGCGGAGTGAGAGTTGAGGGGGTAGAGAATGCGGATATAATGCATCTATAGAAGAATGAACTGGAATGATAGGATATCTTGATTATAGTATTCATGGAGGTACCCCGTAATGTATTTTTTCTGTCGTTTCATCATTTACTGCATACATTATACAGTCATGGCGAGGAATTTCGCAAAGTAAAACAGTGGCATTTTAAGGGAGCGCTTTGTAATAGGTGGACTTTATGTACATGGGCACGCAAGGATATATCCCTTTGTAAAAGTTCTCTCGTCAAGTGATTGTGCGTGAAAGAGGAAGACTTTCATAAAAACCAGAAAGTTGCTTCTTGCTATGCATGTATTTTTGTTAATTCAGGTGGAGAAAGCGGAAATAAAGCAGAGTTGAAGGAGATCCCGGTGAAATTACATTTTTTACTATATATATAGGCACATGCGTGTTCTCTGGATGTCTGGAAATCTTTCATGTCTCTAAAAAAAGTTTAGTTATTTCTGGCGCTGGTTCGTTCCATAGTTCAGACGCATACATAGTCGTAGTATTTTTTTTACGTGAATTGAGCCGTATGATGCAGAGTCGAGCTTTTTTGTCAAATCCACTGAGAATTTGCAAAGATCAAAGCGAAAGCTGAAGAGATATACACGTGAATCCAAGTACGCTTGCTTGCTTTCAAGCTACATACGTCAAGGATAAGTGTGTAGCATCTTATATATAATAGTAACAAAAAACTTAAAATATGAGTTATTTCTGCGGTTAGTTAGATGATGTTTTATGCCACAAGTAGTAAAATATGAAAATACATATAATGTAAATACTATCTCTGCCCACGTAATAGGGACGAGTTACAACATGGTCTTGCGTTTACATAAAAATATCAAAATGTAAGCACATACGCGTACAGTTTATGCAACTACTTTACTTACATAACTTATGTACATAAATGTATGCTTGGTTGCTTTCTCCGAATTGTGTAATAAACAGACATTTTAAACATGGTACATATTTGATGAAAAAATTAGTGTATTAATATCTAGGGATTTTAAATTAACCTCTAAATTGGCTACTGCTGAAGCCGTTTGTATTTTGCGTATTTTTTTTAGAGAACACCTCTTTCAGGGTACGGTCGGTATTCACACAAGTCTTGTTATAAATTGTCAAATTGTTATGTAAGGGGCGCAGTTTTGGTGATACCCGTACAATAATTTATTTAAAAAGGTTACGGAGATGCAACCTCCAAGCTCTATGTCCAAACAAGTTAAGTGTATTTTGAGCTGTGTGTAACCCTCATGATGACGTATGCGAGTGGAACCAAGTATAGAACCCCATATTGAATGATATCATCCGTGCAAAAAGCCAAAAAAACACCATCTCCATTTTACCTTTAATTTTTTCCACCTTTCCCTGTCTACCTAAAAACCAGTGAAAGGGAAACTCAAAAACAACTTTCAATTTTACCAACGTTTTCCCTGCTACAATCTAATAACTTGCTAAATGACTCGGTAACTTATATGTAAATATGCAAATAATAAAATTGTATCCTACAATTTTGTTCACACAGTCTCATCATAACTTCGCCGAGAAGATTCACCTTGCTTTCTTTTTCCATATTATATGGCAGTATCTGATGATTTCTAATATAGAAAACCAGGATGAGAAGGTATAAGAATAACAAGCTTTCGCTGGTATGTAATTCAATCATTCACCGTCAGTCAGTAACTGTCGATAATATGGCCTCCAGTGGATTTAAGCTCATTCGTTGGATTGCTATTACTATTATTATATGAATACATCGAGTGTGCTCCGCGGCCGTGGTAGCGTTCTAGTAGTATATTTTCTTCATTGTTACAAATAATATATACTTATATATATCCCCCAGATCACATGTTCATACGCACTCCACAAAAAGTCCTTACTACAGCATAATAATGGCAGTAGTAAAAGCAACTTTGCCAGCAGAGACATAAAACTCCTCCGTAATACCGGTAGTATACAATCATAAAACTGCACAAAGTATCGTTTATAGTGTCTCACTAAACAAATGTGAAGTTATAATATGCTCAGGCGGTAACAACACATATACAACGCAGGAAAAGCAAAAACCATCCTCTTCTTCATGAGCACTACATTTTGTGTGCTTGACTCTCTCACTCTCACTCACTTTCATGTACGTGTGTACGAGAGATTCTGTATTGTTGTGGCACAACCAAAGCAATATCAATAAGGAAGGTTACATTATAGATGGTCTTAATGTAATAATATTATAATGCCATGAGATGAAGACGACGAAGATGATGTTGATGTGGTTCCTTCAACTTTCTCCTTTCCTTTCTTCTCCCTTTTCCACTTCGTCTTCATTTCAGTCGCTATCAACATTGGAACTGGCATGTCGTATGAGGATGAAGAAGCGTGAACTCAAAAAAGATGATACAAATATGTATGGAGTTGATAGGTATAGCTACACCTATATAAGTTTTGATGGTGGTGATGGCGCTGGAACAAGGTAAAAAAAATGTTACATCTGCCCGTACCATGAAATTCAGGATATACAAGATCGTATCGTCGTAATGCAATTTGCTCTTTTTTATTAACCGTGTGCCTTGAAATGCACATAAGTTGTAAGTTTGTATGTGTGTGTGTGTATGGATCTACTACAATGTGGTACTTACTGTTCCTGATTATGATGTCGTTGATGGTTTTCCTCTAGGAAGCATCAGACCAGGATGAGGATGAACAGGCTATGTTATTATTATTATTGTGTACTTGGCTCATATATGCAATGATGAGGTGGTGGTTACGGAGAGAGAGGGGGTAGAAATAGAAGTTGGAGTAGTAATAATAATAATGGTAAACCCGACAAGTTTTGTGTTGTTTTGGATCGAAAATTGAATATTATGTGGTGCTGTAAGTAGTGGTTAAATGTGAGGAGGAGATATTGCTGATTACTTTTATGATAATGGCGTTGTTGATACAGTGCAGACCGATACGTACAACGCAAAACGTAACCACTACTGCTGACTACCTTTATGTACTGAACTATCACATTATCGTGACTTTTATGCTGGAAAATATTCTACCGCCAGTTTATTGGCAACACGTCACGTTGACTGAACAACTCATCCAATATATAGACTGACAGTGAGTGCGCCGTAATTTGATATTTTCTTAGGGATTTTCAATGAAGTAAAGTGCGCAATGAGGAGAGGGGTACACTTTTGCCGTAAATATTGCAAGGATACAAGGGAATTTTTAAGTGTTTGGTTGATAAGATTTTAAAGTTTGTGGTTGGTTAGCGTGGACGGAAAAAACTGATACTATTTTCGTTTACCCGTTTGAACACTTTGTATCGCTTTCGTTGTATATATTTGTTAGCATGGGGAGATATATATGCTATATCATAATTTAAATCACGTTAGTCGCTTTATCTAATTTTCTTTTGGTTACAGAATATTTTCGTTTACTTTATTCCTTTATACACATTATAGCGCATGACTCCAGGTAATTAGAAAGATATTAGTGACATGGTTTACAGTTCAACGACCTTAAAATCGAGTGGGTTGTCAACTCGGTCTATTTATAGTACAGATAATATTAGCCTGGGAATTAAATTGTGTCTCATGAAGGAAACAAAAGAGAAAATTGCTGGCATAGAATTTCAAGAAGAAACTTACGTGATGACATCAATCCGGTTAGCTGATTGAAGACTAAAATTCTATTGAAATTCAGAGTCTATTTTTAATTTTAATACCGCATGTAATTTTCTTGCAGTTCATTCTCAATATATCAGTATGAAAATCTGTCCATTGGTGTTACACTTGATACAAATATAGCAGTGTCAGGCTTGTAATGGTAAATACGATAAATCCGATACCATACAATACAGACTACTTCTCTTCTACGTAAGAGCAAAGAGCTAGTTTAAGCTTTTTAGATTGCAAGCTTCTTTGAGTTCTTTGTTACTTAATGTCTCATTTTTGTTAGTTCGTAGAACTAATACAATGAGCATATCATGGATATGAAAACCATGGCCAAAGGAAACCTACACTCAGCAAATATCTGGAAAATGATTTTTTAGATAGGGATTCGCAGAACCACTGAAAACCCAACAGAAATAGATTTTGGGAAAGATTACGGCGATATGAGCGAAAAAATACATTTACGTTTCTGTCCTATACGTTTTTTACGACCAAAAACAACTTTGAAGTCGAGTACATCTAATGTCAATAACTCCAGCCATTTGATACTAAATTCAATAAAAATGAAAGCTTGTAAAAATTATACATGCAACCAAACCATCTCTGTGATTTTGTACAACCAATATTTATTTAGCAGATTTACTTAGTTCAAGTTCGTTAGTTACGTGGTGGAGGTGTTGATTTTTGGCTTTGCTGACTTGATTTTCAAGGATGTACTTGCAAACTGGCCACTATAGCTATACTGATACAGGGACCACACTAGACATAGGATTTATATAGTTTTCGCTAGATTGCTCATTGTTCACACATAAATTATAATTGTTTATGTAAACTGATACATACCAAAATGCGTACCTAATTTGACCGCAGTAATCCAATTTTGGCATCAACAGATCGCTTTTGTATATTTTCTCTCTAGCATTTCTTGGTTGAAATTTCTAGCACTGGTGAAACTAGTAGCTCTATTGTCATTTTCAGGTTTAAAAAAATCCACACAATCCGTCGTATGTATTCACTTGCTGTTGTGAAAAAAGCGTAGGGAGTCGTAGAGTTTCTTGTCTTCCTTTTTTATTCCTCCTTTCTCCACAGTGAGTGCATAATAGATGAACAGTGAATGGAAGATGTTTTCTCGTGTCTGCTGGATTTACTTCAAAAGTTGACTTCTGTAGCGCATTTAGCAAGTTGTGTGTGTGTATCGTACGCGCTTTGAAACGCTGCTCTTCAGCTGGAAACCGAAAACATTTTTATTTGGGTCGTTTGTCTGTCCGTCAGTCAACATTTCAGGGTACAAAAAATTATCCGTTTAAAAAACTGATATACCAACATCATTAACACAAACCTTACTGACAAACCCAAACAAGTCAAAATGTAATTCAAAAACAAACTATTTGGCTATGTGCATCCTCAAGTACTCTTCCACCAGTGTATCTAATTAGCAGCGTCATTATTCCACGCTGTTTTCAGCTACCCATTTATACTTTATTGTATTTACAATATTACCAGAAGGTTGGTTTACAATCCCATCTTTTTTGTGTACAAGGGTATCATCTTTTTTTGTCGGCGTGCAGGCAGACTCCCTTACAGTGTTACGGAAAATAGATGTTCCCGCAAGGACTCTAGATTTTTAGGAGAATGGATGTACACGATGTTGTAAAAAGCAGCAGCAGCAGCAGTTGAGCTTCGTTTTTTTCTGTGGAGTGGTAGTTGTTTTATGTTTTTAGTTTCTTTTTCCTTCTAAATTATATGGCTCTTATTCCTCTTGTTCCTGATCTTGAACCGTGCATGCATGCATGCATGACTTCAGGGAAAAGTCAGTTAGCTTTGCTGTGAGTGAAGAGTGAAGTGGCACAAAACCAGAAGTACGAGGATAACGGCGGGGAAAGCAGGCAAGGAACAAAACGCTGAAAAGTGAAGATCCAACAAGAAGTACGCGCGTCTATATGTATATTTTTTGCTACCTTATTTGATGTCTACTGTTATATATGCACGGAGGATAGAGGTATTATGAAATTTGATGCATACATACTTAAGTATGTGAGTACGTACATAAATACATACTTTTGGGAAAAGGGTACGCGTGCAATACGTAGATTTTTTACTTGTCTCTCACTCACTCTCCTCGCCAGTCTTGGCATAAGCTGTGTGGAGCAATAAGAAAGTAGCATACCGTATAGATGGATAGAAGAAGAAGGATAAGAATAAGGAATGAAGAGAAAATAAAGAAGGCAAAAGCCATCCAGTTTTCTAGTAGGAACTAATAGAAATTCACAAAAAAAAGAAGCTCTTAAATCTAAGTCCAAAATGCTCTGATGGGCTACACAAATGTGGAATTTTACTCAAGGAAACCAGCCGTAATGCTTGTTGGATGGCAGATGAAATGGCTGTACAAATATTCCTGTCGTATCGTATATTTAAATTCACGACCTACCAGCTTTGGTCACATACATATTATTAGTAATAGAGCAATATCACTGTTACTACTACATACACTTCCACTGACTCTCCTCTTCCTGTCTGCTTTCTACTTCTCAGAAATATATATACATATATGTTTAGAGTATTTGGTATAGACAGAGAAAATGGCGTTTTTGTATGTTCACAATCTTGTTACAAATATTGCCTTGCCAAGACTTGACTTGTACATCTTTTACACAATTTTGTTTGCACCATCATACCCCCACCACACACCGCTAAAGCCGCCACCTCCGAGAGAAAAAAAACGATGTGTACAAAAAACGTACATGCCTATAAATATATCACACGTTTAAATTTGTATTGGTTGTGTGAGCACAAACAAATACGTAGGTACTTTTGTTGATCTTTCTGGGTATCATGGAGCAGAAAAAAAATTATCAGTAAATAGAGTGTGGTGTGTGTGTATATGTGTGTACAAACATATACATCCTTACAAGCTACAAACGTATATCTGTCTCTTGTGAGTGAGATGAGTTTCGTGGTAGAAGTTAAACCGGAAAAATACCAAGAAACTGAAAATGAGGTTCTGTGTGCTGGTATATATGGCTCTTCTACAGAGTAAACGACTCTATGTGTATTTGCCATCATTGCACTTCCATGCCAGTCGTAGTGCAGTAAACAGACATGGGGTTGCTGGGCCAAAGGCAGTTGTTGTTGGAGTAGTGGTAAATACAATACAGGAAAGAAGAAGAGAGAGAAAAAACGCCTAAACTACAATTTGTTTGTGTTTTTTCCTCGGCTGGAAACTCATCATTCGGGAATGGCTTTTTAAGGGATGTGACAATTGATGCGACTGGGAGGCAAGTTTGTCTCCAGATAATGGTTTTGGCTTTTCCCCTTTCATTTTGTGTAGTTTAATATACATCGGGGAGGTGTTGGACAGTATACTTACGTAAATAATGGGCTCGTCAGCAGAACAGTCAAGGAAAAGAACAAGTTGAAATTTGATACCAGTTGACTTTTGCGCCAAGAAAAGTTCTCTCCGGGTCAACTTGAAAAAAATATATGGGCAACTTTTTTCGACAAAAAAAGTTTTCTCAATACAGTCATCTTTTAGTTCGGAGTAAAACACTCTTTTACGCAAAACATCTTCGACGAAGTAGGCGAGAGAGAAAATATGATATTTTCAAATCTATTTTTAGACAAACATTTACTTAAGAAAATATCTCATTATAACTTTGAGTTTTAATTGTCAATTCATGTATTGGAGAAAAATTTCCTGTAAAGCTGGCGTGACAAAGGTATGTGAATACCTTGTTATGAAAAAAAGAAGAAATGATAATGAACATCGCCGACTACATATATTGCGTAACATGCTGATAATAAGGTTGTGAACACTTGATATACCTCTTTAGTCCCTGGAGCTTTCTAGTCTTGCTTTTCTTGTTAAAAATTGAGAGATTAGCATGCGTAACGTAACCGTCACGGCCTTTTTCATCACAATATTCGCTCCACAGTTTTTTCTATTCTAGATATTTTTTTTCGTTTTGAATGAATGTGTTCAGATGTGTGTGTGTACGTTGAAGAAAGCTACATAGAAAAAGTTGAAGCTTGCACAGTGTGTATGTATGTGTGTGTACATTTTGAAAGCTGTATTTTAGCTTTCTTCAGTTTTACTCTGACTGCACACTCTGGTGAAGGCGAAAATGTGGCTGGATATATTGAGGATGGGAAAAAGGAAACATTGTCGAGCTAAGGAAAAATGGGGGCAATTGCTTTCGTCTATTGAAATTCTTTTCTCCCCTTTCTCGTTTCCCTTTCACTTATGCCTCTTTCTTTCTTTCTTTTTTATTTCCAAACCTTTCATATTACTTTGTTCCATACACGTATTTACACTGAGAGAAAAAAGCGAACGAGAGAGAGAGAGAGAGAAAGAGCGACAGAGCGAGAGTAGTAAGCAGAAACAGCTATAGATACAGCGCGTATTATTCCGTATATACGTGCAATCATAATCTTTGGGAAGGGGTCCTAAGAGACCCATTCTCTGTCACAGTTCCAAGAAAACAATTGAGAAATGTGCCCGCAAAAAGCAGTAAATCACAGTATACCTGTCTTTCACATTGTTCTAGTATAAGCTTCGAGAGAGAGAAAAAAATGCCTGATTTGATAGAAAGTCATCAGTAGGAATAATAATAAAAATGTTAAGCTTTAAAAGACGAAGAAAACGTGTCGAACCAACTTTTATAGCTCTTCAACACATTGTGTACGCGATATGTGCTCTCTCTCTCTCACACACACACCTTCGCTAAAATTACAGTCAATGTGACATCTCACAACCCGACAAGTGAAATCCGGTCGGTGTATCAAACTTTTCTCTCATAGCTGTCATTGTTATGTATGAAATGAGATCATAATACGCACCATTAGAGAATTTTTTTTATCAGCGTGAAACAATAAGACTTTTACTCACAGATGAATGTACGCTACATCAAGGAGAAAACAATACTTAATCGTCTGCTTTGTATTTTCCATTACAAAACTAATTAGATATTCTATTTCTTAAGATATGGTAAATCTAGCCAGATCAAATATTAGGATTATTCGTCTATTTGCACAAGATATGAACTACACATACTTTGGTATTAAAAGAAGGCATAAATTCCGATGCATCCCTCATCTAAAGATACTTTCGGCTTTTTTCGATACACGCATGACGTAATATGTCTGTGCTAATGTACTTCCATTAGGCTTAAAAGTACAAAGATTCGACAAGACTACATTATTTGCTTATGTCTTTCCCTCTGTAGTTGGTTATAATAGATGGATATAGCAAATATGCTCATCGAGTCAAGACATTCTCATGACCATTTACGTCGCATCTTGTTCGACTCGACGGTTTATTGTTTTTTTATTCCTTGGCTTAAACGTACGTGGTTTCTTAACAAGAAGAAAGGTAAAACGGCACAACAGGAAGAGAACTGTCAGGTAGTATTACTACATTGTTGTATTATTATTATTATTATGGTGTGTGTGTGTAGAAAGCATATTATCTACCGCTACATACTTACGATAGCTGCACAACACCTTGCCATCGTGCACCTTTGTAGTAGCACAGTCTCTATTTTTTATATACTAATAGTAATAATAATAAACTCGTGCTTGTTTTTTTGTAACCTCCGAAATAAAATAATCTAGTGAGCGTTTCTCCTTCCCCCGCACTACCGAATACCCAGTTACCGTTATCGTTATCGCCGCAATAGAACCAGTACCTAGTGGGCTTCTAGTTTCTTTTTTGTTATTACAAACCATACGCTCTTTCCAGGGATGTATTACTATTATTTCACCTTCTCTTTTTTGCTGTCTCTCGGTTTATGTTTCTGCAACTTGATCAACAAGGGGGAAATTTGAGCTTGTGGGTATACACACACATACACACTCGGGAACAGGGTTGCTGCTGATGCGGCTGTAATGGTATGAAAGCATAATGGCAAAGGCAATGCTTTTATACTTGGCCAGAATTATGTGTAAGTGAAAGTGTGAATGGGGATATCAATGTACATTACTTTGGAATAAAAGAAACATTATGTGGAAGCGATAACACGAGGAGCAGTAGCAGCGGTGTGGCGGCATTAGTACATCCATATACCCAGTAGAAACAAACGAAGAAGGAGAAAGTACTGGAACAGGATAATATATTGTTACAACTACCGTCTAAAGTGTTGGGTGGAGGAAGTAAAAAGTAAATAAATGTATCATGTAATCATGTAGTACACATTATACTCGTGTACGTGTGTAAGTACTTATACGAAAGGCAGCAGCAGTAACATTGGTGAAGGGTAATAATAATAGTAATAATAATATAATGACAATATTATTGGAAATAGCGATAACTCATGGAAAGGCTCTTACGTTATAGTGTACTTCCGAGTGATACTTTAACGTATAGCTGCCTTTTCCCCATTATCACACACCAGAGAAAATTTTGATGTTACGGTATGAAGGGTGCAACTACGTGTTTTTTTCTTGTGGGGTTCAGAAAAAAAATTCGACAAAGTGATTAGGTTATCATTACTGGGAGAGAGAGCAAGGTGAGTTTATATCATTACATCTAATATGTTTAGTAGCTAAAAATCGGAAGATGTTAAAAAGGGGTACATTTTCTGTGAGCACGCTAAACATTTTTTCATTCTCTTTTAAATTGTGCTCAACGTCCTTTCTTGTTTGTAAAAAGAAATATGATAAAAGAGAAAGAAAAATGTCATCATCACCACATAATATAGTTTCACTCCTCCTGCTATACCGTAAAAATTGTGTGTGCTTATAGGTGTACTAGTCGCTAGCAAAAAAAAAAGATTTTGCTGGCGCTGATGTTTTCGGTATGTTTTATAAGTCTCCATTGTCATCAGACTTGTCGTCGGAGCTCGAAAAGGGAATGATGATGGGTAAGAAGAAAGAAAAACAATGATGACGACTATGATGAAAATGATGAAACAGAACATGAGGTAGTAAGGCACACAACATGACAACAGACAACGTAAAGAAGAGAACGACAGGAGGAAAGACAAAAAACGAGGGTGAGTTGTACAGACATACACTACAACATGGAGAAAGAGAGAGAAAGATGATGATAGTCTTCGGGGTAATGGGGAAAACAAGAGGAGATGATGATGATGATGGCAAAGGCAAAGTATTTAATAGTAGAGCATAACTGCGCGTATAAACAGAAGGATATAGTATAAAAATAAGTCCGCGCGTGTTGTCTTTATAAGGTACGTATGAAATAGGCGCGCGGGTATGCCGCCACCGTTGCTATATGTATACACCATACGCTATTGTTGAGAAGATGGCTGTTGGTGGTGATGGTGGAGGAGAAAAAAAGAATCAAGAGAAAAGGACAGAGAGAATTGAAGCGAGAAAAATTTTCGTTTTCTGTTCAAGACAACGTTGCTTTTGCTTCAGCAGCTTCTTATTTTCCTCCTTTCTTATTTCTTCTTCTTTCCCTCGTTTCGTATATCCTGTGTGATATTATTATTATATTGCAGCTACCTAAGTTGCATGCATTTATAAGAACAGTCAGAAAGAGAGAGAGAGAGAGAGAGCAAGTGGGAGAAGAAGAAAACTAGTCTTTCTTTCTCTTTCAGAAAGTACAATAACTGCATGTTTCATGTTTGCTTTAATACATGTTGTAAATATGTATATATGTATGTACATATGCTTGCGCTTTTTCCTTCCCAGCTTTCTCCAACTCCTTTAGTTTTTCCTGGGTTGCCTTTGACTTTAGTGCGAGGCCTGAATTCTTGGGCCAGGCCAGAACCAAGCCCTTTATGCCTATGTGTGTGCTTATCTCTCTATTTCTTTAACAGTTTCTCTGCAATTGACGTGTTTCCTTAAAATGAACTAATGTGCTAAGAGGTTGACTGTGTTTAAAAGACCGTACAATATATTTCAACAACTTACCACTGCACTCTCTCTCTCTCTCTCTCTCTGCTGTCTTAACATTATTATTAACGGAAGCGGCTGCGGTTGGGGAACTACTTACAATATAAAGAGAGACGCTATTATCAGAGAGAAATTTTATTGTGCGACAGACCTACTCATTTGAAATATTACAATGTTTTATTGCGATGTCTTTGAGTGTGCATAATATAATTTTGTCTTTTCATGAAAAGACCAGATGATACATGATGGTTCGGATAGAGGATACACAATATTTTTGCTGAAAGGAAACCGCCTGTCTGGGATATTTTGGGGACTATTTAAACCAAGTTGATATTTCGTCAAAGAAATGGCTAACACTGACACTGACACAATAAATCAGCTCAAAACTAAACACTGGTACATGAATGGGGAATGTATTACGCGACAAATGCCGTAATAAAATTGCACCTGTATCTCTAGTAAAATTGTATACGTACGTTGTACTTTATAAAATTTGCTTTGCGAGCTCGATTCTGTCAAGAGTAGAAATGTAACTAATGTAATATGTTTAAATGGTAGTACGAGCTTATTTATAGTCTGATGTTGTGCCGGAAAATTTTCCCTTTCTCATTTATGGTAATCTATCTTTAAATAAAGATATCACAGCAAACATGAAAACGTAGTTCATCGTCACTCTCACCGCTTGTGCGATATATCGTTATAATTTTAAAGAATGAACATGTTGAATGTTGAATCTACTAAACCCATACTAAACCATCACCTCCTTATGATGATTTTACGCTTTACTGTCCTTCCCCTAATATTTACGTATGTTCATGTTTGGGAATTTCAACATTTACACTCCTGTGGTGTGTAAGCCATCATGACCACTAACGGTTTGCCGGTTTGCAGAGTGCTAAATAAATGACTTCCTCAGTTTCATCTCCGCTCAACCTTTTTTTGCACTTCTTTCTACTTTCTACTCTAGATACATATATAAAACTCTATAAAGCCTTCTGTAGAATTTCAATTTGAAACACACATCAAATTTTCATTACTAAAATTCTCGTTGTCAGTAAAACAGTGCATACAGTAAGAACATCACTGTGTCTTCCAAGTTGATTACACTTTCCCTTGAAAATTCACCATACCTGGAGCGTATAAAATCTGTTTGGAGCTAACTCCTTTCCACAGACAACTACTGTCTCTAACACCAAAATAGAAACTTTCTTGATTAGTTTGCAAAATTAAAACTCAAACTCGACTTTATGTCATGTTTTGTTTTAAACGTTTAATCTCGCACTTTGAGCTTTCGTCCTTCATAAAAAAAGTAGGGCAATTACATTCGCACGGCTTTACATTATAAAAGGCATAAACCATAAGTATTATTTTGCTCGTATGTTTATTGCACAATTTTTTGTGTACTATTATTTGCTCTAGATAGCAGCTTTCTACATTCCGGTTGTTATTCCTTTTACAACTGTTCTCGTTGTTCGTATCATTCAATTTATATTTTTTTCTGCCACTGCAGGCGTGTTTGAGCTCGGATTCAAGGGAAATAGTTTATCCAATTTTGTGTACATTTTCAAAGTTTCAATACATGCTATATTTTTGGTAGAAAACGTGCTGTGAAAGTGGCAGAACCAGATTCTGCGTTTATTTATTTTGGAGTTGTACCATGTAGGTGGAAGATTGTAGGGTTTGATATTTCGTAGGCGGAACGTGGACTATTTCTACTCTTGGGAGAAAAGCGCACAAGAAATGACTGGGAATACTATAACACAAGTCCGTTATCCTCTTTTCCCCAGTACTGTTTCCCAAAATCATTTCATCAAGTTATTACAAATAATTTAACTTGCTGGGATGTACTCGTGCCTGAAAAAAGGCTAAACTCGACAAGAAGGCACACAACCCAGCCACCTTATCGTAAGCCCGTTAGGTAGGTAGTTTTCATCATTTTCCTACTTGTCGCCATCAACCAGTCAGTGACTATTCACCACAGATGGTACAGATTTCTTCTAAACAAATGAAGTATATATTACACATTTAATACATATGCTTTACGTCTAAAACTCTGCCACACCACTGCTGCTGCTTATTTTGTTAAATTTCTTGTGATAAAATTGTATTCACGGAAAACAGAGGGCTTTACAGTTTTTGGAACTGGAAATCAGAATCTCTGCTCAAGGATAGAAAATTTGGGTAATGAACCTCGTTATACTTATACTCGGAATTATAATAGTGGAGCGGCATTTCCGCCGTTGTATTCCGATTACATAAAATATCAATTTGTAATTGAATAGCTTAAGTTTTTAGGTTTTCTTTGTAAAATCCCATTTTACAGTTTCTTAAGAAGGAGCAGTTGGCTGACGAGGTAGCTTTTTTTCTTGACTGTGTGCATATCTTTGTGTGTGTGTGTGTGTACACTGGATGTAATTTCTTCTCCGCCGACAAACATCCATAACATACCTAATAAAGATCAGATTTTGATGACAAATTTCTTAATTAAAGATGAATGACTCGCGTGATTGTCAGAAACTTAAGTGAATAAAGAAGGAGAGCGAAGGAAGAAAGTGAAGTTTACGTGTGTCTGTTTGAATCCATCCTGTGAGAATGTGAGTGGAAGAGGAGAGAAATGACAGAAACGACTTTAGTTTCACATGTACCCACTCTTCCAGTCCTCTGCTACTTATACAGCGACGAGGGCTAAACGACATAAATTAATGGGTGTGCTTAAAGTCTCCTTTCGTTCGTTCTGCTTTTGCTTGATTTGCTTACCATTTCATTTGTGTGCCTAACCAGGCGAGAAGCAGAGTAAATAAGTGGTTTCTGTGTTAGTTTCCTTCAAGGAAATAAACCATATCATATATACAGACGTACACACATACTTCCGGATATACCCATCAAGTTTCAGAAAAGGCGAGGCGATGCGTATTTCATCATGGATTTGGATAACACTATTACCTATTACACCACGTAGTGTTCTTATATAAGCACCGACGAAACCAGATGAGCAACATGAAACAAAATCTATATAATACACTGTGTGTGTACCATACTTGGATAAACAAGAGGTGGTAAAGGAGAGAGAGAGAGAAAGAGAGGCTACATCAGCACTATACCGTAAAAACAGCAAGCATCTTTGAGATTTGAGGATACTGGTTAGTGGCTACACCGCGGTATTTGAGAGCAAACTTGTGTTTTTCTCCTTGCTACTTTTCCTCATCTACAACTTATATGCAACGCTTCTGCTTGACTGACGACGTCGACAACGACGGAGACGAAAAACAGAATGTTACAAAAGTTTTTAGTTATTCGTTTCATTCAGTTATACTGCTACTACTACATACCTGCAATAACATCAGCAGTTTTCCCGACGTTTGATTAGATTTATACGAAATATTAGGCTTCTGGTTCTAACAACACGCGCCACGGCTAATAATACCCACTCAGCCAATCTTTTATTATTCCGGAGATCCCGATTGACTCGAGATTGAAATATAATGTGTGGTTTTCAATAGCGTAAAGAAATAAAACATACTCTCGCGGAGAAACAAACTCTCTCTCTCTCTTTCTCCTTGTGTATTGGTGTGGACGATGTGATAAAGAATTAGTAGTGTATAATATAAGCAGACTACTTTTTTCAGGCTTCAGAGAGAAACAGAGAGAAAAAGAGAAAAAAATGTTAGTATATAATTTCACCTAAAAGCCAGATGCAGCTAGTATTTCTTTTTTTCAACTTTTAATTGTCTTACATACAAACTCACTAGTCGTGTTGAACTTCACTTCATCTTTATACTACCTACCATACTACTCCACAGAAAAAAGTGGGGTAACTTTTTACTTCATCATTTTACAACGGCGGCGTTTCTCCTTGCTCTTCACTTTTTGAGCTTCGTTTCTTAATTCTAGTTACCTCAACTTGGCCGCGCATACTTTTC
The DNA here is from genome assembly GCA_027744295.1 of Callyntrura guangdongensis. Taxonomy (NCBI): domain Eukaryota; kingdom Metazoa; phylum Arthropoda; class Collembola; order Entomobryomorpha; family Paronellidae; genus Callyntrura; species Callyntrura guangdongensis. Next base: position 29,607 of record JAHZNB010006529.1, read on the forward strand.
ATATTCTGTCTGGGCTAAATTGTAAATTGTAGAATGTATACACTCCTACATGCACAGTATGTTTCTCTTTTTTATCTAAAAAAAAGACAAGAAAAACTTTAAAAGGGGAAAGTACTGTGGTCCATGAAAAACTTTGCTGGGTGAAGGGTAGTTGTAGTAGCAGTACCGCACACAAACTACTACGCTGGACGTACTAAAGAAAGAAACGATTTTTGTAAAATATGTATCTGTATTTCCATCTTTACTTTCATTCTTCACCATTTCACCAAAAGATACACACGTCGTCGTCGTCGTCGTCGTAGCGCGCGCTAGTTTATATAATGGCGGAAAAAGGAGGAGATGGGGAAAAGTGCTCTTTCGTAGATTACTATTGATTTTACCTAGATAAAATACAACGTTCACACCGGGCTACACGTCGTACCTAACAGTAAGTAACTTATGTTGAAAAATAGCATACCAATGAAACTCAAAACGAGAAATAATCCATCCGTGTAAAGTCCATACACGTTCGTTCGTTAGGGAGAAAGGCGAGAGAGGTAGACGAAGAGGCAGACAGACGTAATATTTCTATCTATCCCTCCGTTTTCTTTTTCTGCGTCCCCGAAAGAGGAAAAAAGTCTTTTCTACTGTTGCTTATGTTCTTTAATTCTACAGAAAATGGAAGAAAAAGAAACACACGGAGAAATATATTTTACTTAAAAAGTCTAAAGTTGGCTAGATGATGACCTGAGAAAAAAAGTGCTGCACGCAACAAGAAGAAGTATATTATTCCGATTGACTACCCATATATGCGGTTATAGTATGTAGTTGTATTGAATTTGGTACACTTACATAATGTGAGTTGAATTTCATACAAAACACAATATTTTTCGAGGCTGACTGAGGCTCTCTCCTTTTACAATAGTAGTATAAGATGATTCATGGTCTCACTTGGCAAAAAAAAGAAGAAAGAAAACTTGTTTTCGGAGGGAAAGATCCTTTTCATCTTGTGTATGCGCTATACTTTAGGAGTAGGTGATGCGCTCAGTTTTATTTATAGATACACACACGCACCGTGTCATCCACCACATGCTTTTGTCTACTCGTCTTTTCTCTACAATAAACCAAAACAGTATTATCATCAGTTCATCTTTTTAGAGGTACTCCCGATTTTGAAAGACGACGAGGAAGAGGGAAACTACAAAAGTGAAAGCGAAAGCCAAGGTGTAAAGTAAACAAAAAATTTCAAGAGGATTTCTATACGAATCTATCGTCATGATGTTATATACACAACACATACCGGAGTTGGTAATGTTGTGCCATAAGAGATAAATGGTAGGGAAATGGAAGAGAGAAAAAAATTGCACTTTTCCAAATGCAAACAATCTCGAAAGTGACAGAATATTATCTGTAAAATAGGAGATGAAAAAGAAGACTGACGGAAAGAGAAAGTGTGTGAGTAAGAAGCAGGATAAAGCAGAATTGCTTATGCACAATAACACTATCAACTACATATACACAGCAACGCCGTATTTTTCATTCACTTTTCAACCCTTTCATCGTCGGGGAAATTTTAAAGTATGAAGAGTGTAGGTATAAAAACACTGGCAAGATGATATAGGTATTATTACCCATCCTTTATCCAAAATACTTTTGAGGACAAAAATGATCAGACAGTCAAGTCAGGACCCTTGAACCTTTCTGTCGTCTTGTTTTTTCATCTTATCTTCTTTTCATTCATCTTTTCGATCAAGAACGGTAAAGAATGTACTTTTCGCTCAAATCCTTGCCAGGATTGACACAGCACAAAACAAGAGAGTTTATTTAATGGGCGCAGGGGACGTTGTTGTGTTTTGAGACGTTAATCTTATGTAAGCTCGGGTTGGTAAAACATTTATTGAAGGTGGTGGTGATATATTCTGCGACTGTGAAAGGATTTTTATGGCAATCTTTCTATTTTTGCATAAATGTTGACGCTATTTTTTCTTTCTTTCAACAAAAGAGGCTTTGTGCTGTTTTTAAATCACAGCTGCCAGAAAATTGATGCATATGTGTACACAAGTACGTATTGAATTTTTTGTTAGTTAGCTACCGTCACGGAAAGGTTTAAAAAAACGACGCTACTGCTTGGTAAGGTGCGGGATGTCAAAAAATGGCTGCTTAATTTACCTTCTTTTTAGAAAAATATCGCGAACGATTATTTATAAGAGTCATGAATCTTACGTAAGAATTTAATCTAAAAGTCGAATTCTTAAAAACATTTTTGTAGCCTTTTATGAAGTTGTTTCTTTCAAATATTGTATTGAATTTGATATATGTAAACAAATCCTGAATATCGTGCATAATTGTGCTGATTTATAGAATGCTGTCACTTCAGTTCGTAGCTCGTGTGAGTGTAACCACATGAAAATGGTAAAAAGAGACCACAATTCATATGTAATAATAAATAATCTCTTGATCTTCCTGAGATATGTAGTAATTTTTTCACATAATAACTAAAATAATAAATTTGGAATTACCAGCTTTATCAATATTTTCGGTACTCAAAAAGTTAATAAAACTTGTCTACACAAACAGCGAGATTTCAACAAAGCTGGTATCCAACTACATAATTCCTCGCGTTGAGTATTAACTAACTAAAGTATGTATTAAACGATTTACGTCTTGAGGCAAATGAAACTTTCTTGATTTACTACATCAAATTAATACGAGTAAATAAATTATTGATATTAAAAATGGAATCATAATCAAACCAATTTAATTAGATTTATTAACATCGTTCATTACAAGAAAGTACAATTTTAATTTCCTATTATGCAACCAATCCACCAACCATTGGCACAAGCAGTTGTTACACAGCAGCAACCTCAGCCTTCAAAATACACGGCACCAGCCCTCTTTTGGGCAGTTAAAACTTTCCAATTTTTTTATCCCCCTTTAATTTCAATATTATCCGTATCTTCACATTAAAAATAAACTAATATGCATGTATCTTATATTTCTTTGTAGCATTCTGCAGAATCTTTTAAACTCTTAAACTTGCCATACATTTCTGTCTTTATGTCTTCTAAAACCCAAGGTAAACTCACTTTTTTTCCAAATTCCACGAACAAACTTGCAGAGAAAAAGCGTTCATAACTGTGCTTACAACTACTCCTTCTGTTGTAATCCCACCCTGTGAGTTGAGTTTGTTGTTTTCCACCGTGCTTTCAAAAATGTTCACAGTACGTAAATCCTTAAACACTTTAATAAGAGCGAAAAAAAAGTTGGAGGAATGTGTATGTTTGTGTGTACGTTCTTTCTGCCTGCCTACATAATACGTCTTCTAAAAAAATGTATACAAACAGAATGTGCGAACATTAGTATTTCACTGTTGTTATGTTGTGAACAAACTTTTT
>JAHZNB010006530.1:0-28558 GCA_027744295.1 Callyntrura guangdongensis
TTTTTTTAGCACACAGAGGCAAACAAGATTAAATCGGAGCAACTTATGTATATAGTACCCAGTTTAACACTAATGTTTCTAACGATTTAATTTTGGTAACTTTCTTTTATTGTAAGAGCTACATTTCTCAATTATGGTACATTTTATGACCTACTTATAGTCGTACTTGACTTCAAAAATTAATGAAAAGTGTGTACATTATATAAATATGTCTTTTTAGAAATAGAGCAACAAGCTAATTTGTGGGAGAAATCAAAGGGAACAGGAGAAAACGACCTAGAAACATTCAAACACCGACAGTCTCCTTTGTACTTTTCACTCCACTCTGAACGTGAGCAGAAGGACTTTCGTAAGAAAGGGTGCTCGAATACAAACGCGTATGTCAGTTCCGTAGTGCAAAGTGGTCTCGTTAAATGTTGTGCAATACCGGTGTACCATACTTTGCTGGGATTTCTACGTTGCTTAAATTGAAAGATTTATCCTCTTAACACTACACTGTGTGCCTTGTGTACAGTTAATTTAATGAGTATAAAGTACAAAAGCAAAAGCATGTTCAACTAGTGCAAATATTAGATATATTACTCTCTTAGAAAGTAATGCGGGCAGTCTAAAAACACATTTTTCTCATTGGCGTTTATCAGAACATTCTCGCGCTGAACATTTTTTGTGCCTTTTTATACACTTACCTAAACACATACATACAAATGAAAAGGTAGAAGGTAGAAAAGTTTACTTTGACACTTGTAATCATCATATTTGCATTTTACCTAAATATTTATAATTATGAAAGCAAACAGGCATGCTAAATAAAATACAGTGAAAGTAACAAACAACAAAAATATTATACTGATGCCTTTTCCGTTATTAGCGAATTCCGACATGAGCTTGAGCGCTCTTCTTTGTTCGAAATACTTTCCGCAAAGTTGTTTGGATGCTGTGCACAAAGCACAAGTAAAACATATGAAAGTCCTCCCAAAAACAAAATAACTTCATCCCACACAACATTATCATCGTCACGCTCAATAGTATATGCCCCATCGTTCGTTTCTATTTCCATCAAATAATTCATGATAATAAACACTAATGGAATTGTATGCTTCTCATACAAATAAATACGTATGATGGCAATAGGCAACTACACCAACGAGTAAAGCTAATAATATACATGGATCTATTATATTGGTGTTTCATTTGCTGTTGGATGGCAAAGCAATGGCTCTTGGTTTTTCTATAGTGCTGGGTTCGTTTTCGTATGCACGCAGTGCATAAACAAAGAATAGAGAGAAAAAGAGAGAGAGAGAAAAAAAAGACGGAATGAGAGAGCAATTCCAGAAACAATCATCTCGACTATTTTTTTTAGTAATTTCCTTCGTCGCAGTTTTGTTGCGGGGTGAGAGAAAAAATCGATGTCAAATGGACGTGAAAAAGTGGCTGCAATAAAACTGTATTACTGATGTATATGCCCATATACATTGTTGAATGGAGGATTAAGTGCTGCTGTGTTGGGTGTGTGCAAAACGCTTCGGTTCGTACTGACCAAATAAATTGTATAAATGGACCTCTCTTATTTTTCTCTTGTGTACTTTTCAAGTGTATGTTCTCTTCATGTACTACATTTACATATTAGTGCTGTTAAAGTCATCGTCTCCCATGTAAAGTTATAAAAACGTGTCAGGAAAAAATTGCTTTGTATTCTTCTTGAGAAGAAACCAGCTAGGAATTTAACTCGCTCACACACACATACAGACACAAACGCTCCTTGGCAATTCGTGCATCAAGGCTTGTTGTAGCGGGCAAAAAGCGCGCCGTTTTACTTATACGTGTTAGACGGTGGGTATTATAAATGTCTTTATGTGTTCATGCAACTTTCATATATACTATCATGATATACGATAATATGCACTTGGTTTCTCCGAGTAAAAGTGTAAAAATAGTAATTTCTGTATGCTGTGTAGATTCTCCGTTTTTTGACTGAGCACGTACTTTCTCCCATTCCAACGACGGAACATTTCAACAAATCGCCACAAGAAAGATCAAAATGACTACGTACGTATGTGTATATCTAGCAAGTTACACGTATGCTTTTTTCCTACATTCCAACGACGGAACATTTCAACAAATCGCCACAAGAAAGATCAAAATGACTACGTACGTATGTGTATATCTAGCAAGTTACACGTATGCTTTTTTCCCAGTTGCAGTTAAAGAACGGTAGCGGCAGATGTAAGCTGGTCACAACCGTTTCCTGACTACTATCCTGAATCCTGACTCTATGTCCATTCACACATGAACTACATAATACTCCGGTAGCTTATACAGACAGACACACACACATATACAATCTCCTTCAGGTCTATTAACAAGAAGCGCTTATATATCCTGACATATAAAATAATTTTGCCAATCCAACTCTCAGCTAGTTTATTTTGTAAAAGCAACTATCTATTCGTTGGACAAAAATTGGCTGGATTTTTTTGGATCTAGCTGCCCAGAAATCATCTCCGTTGATCGCACTGCACTGTGTGGAATAAAAATGATTTCAAAGTAGCTACATACGTTAATATGTAATAAAACCACGGTAAGCTTTCCTCTTTCTCTTTTTCATTCTCTTGTCCATTTCTCCGTCTCCAGCTGGTAGAAATGAGTGGTGAAAACCCAAATGTATGATTCTGCTAAAGAGTATCAAGGGGTAAAAAAAGCAGAAGTAGTTGTAGAAGTAGCGGGAGGTAACGTCTGATGCTTATACGTTTGGCACCTTCAGGCTTTCAAAACCCAGCTGCCCTAGAACGAATATTGGATTGGAACATCTCATCAGGACAAAATAACTGTTAAAAGCAGGTGTGTGTGTGTGTATGTGTGCGTGGACAGTTGTGGACTTAGACAATAATGAAACCGGACAGAAATCTCCTTTCACTCGGTTATTACATATCATGTCACAAAAAATCATTGCCTCTCTAGTTTCGGCTACCTTGCTCGAATCAACACATACCAAAGAATTTCATTGATACAATCCGCAACTTAGCGTTTCAACAAAGCATTTCCCCCTCTCTTCTCTTTTGTGTAATGGATTGAACGTGCCGGATTTGAAGAGAATGTGTGTAGGTATGCAACTGATATGTCGGGGAGCACGTTCATGAACAACCAACTCATGCCCTCATTTATGAAAGAAAATGCCTATAAGATTACTCACCAATTATTTTTTTAAAGTCTCTGTAGTCATAATAGGAAAGTCTATCGTATGACTAAAACCTTTGCATACAAGATTTTAGCACCGAGCCGAAAGTAACTCTGGCGAGGAAAATGACGTTTTATGTACCACATGGAGTATTATTGATTATCGCTTACATAAACTCAAAAGCATGCAAGTAATGCAGAGTAATTGCGATATCGTTTAGAGAACTATGAGGTTCGTCACCATCACCGTATTGACTGTTGACCTTTCTCCAATGTACCCATAAAACATACAAGCATAAATGTGTATGCTCTGCGTTGCGATTTACTGGAGGAAAATGTGTTTAAAAATTGGATGTATTCATAAATCTAGTGAAAATAAATTTTCGACGTGAAACTGTAAGTACACAAGAACAATAAATGTCGTGGGGTAGCCCATTCTGCAGCAACAGCAACAAAAAAGCTTCTACGTACACACACTAGACTATTGGGTAGAGGGAATGAAAGCACGAGGTTTATTATAAGATCGTTGGCTCTTACGACGTGCCAGGTTTGCGTCTCCTCCAATACTGTTTGGCATGAAAACTTATGAAGACGAATGATGGTGATAATGCAAACATACCACTATTAAAAGGTTTTTCCTTTCATTTTCTCCATGCGGTGGTGAGGTTGGATGCATGCTTTGGCATGTACATGTACACCACAATCCGTGCTACCACCTACAAACATTTCGTGTGCTGTGCGGTGTTGGTTTCAACCATGAAACGGTTTTGCCTTTAGGAGCAACCTCCATCACGTTCACGGGCCCTCGGGGTGGGGGAATGATTGACTCAGCTGGTTCAGGTTCGGCATCAATTTTATAGGGATCATAACGATAATAATAATAATATATTAATGTCCATTTGACGTAATTCAAAATTACATACCACCAAGGCTTTCAGAAAAAATTGGTTGTGTTGAAAGTGCTAACGGGATGTTATAATATTACTTATATATCAAAGTCGAAAGGGGAAAAATAGATGACAACATTGAAAGTTATATTATGTTTACAGTTACTGTTCCTTTTTGGAGAAAAAGGCAAACTCGAAATTTGCATGCACAAATGTATACAAGGTCCTATAGTAAAAAAAAGAAGCACTCCACGCGCGTAAACGATGGGAAAACTATAAAGACTTCTTATGAACTACAACTAAACAACCTGTAATTCTAAACTACGACTAGGTTGAATACTTATTTTTTAAAAAGAAACATCACAAGTATTTTTAAATTTATATTCATTTCCTTCCTTTTCATCGCAAAAGTGCCTCTACAGTTTCCCTGTGTGTCATACGCTATTTTTAAACGAAATTTGCAAACTGATATCATTATAAAAACGACGCGTTTGAACTTGTGCACTTGAGTGAAAGCGTCGAAATCTTTTTTATACGAAAGATCGATTAAAAAACGCATATCACAAGTATATGTCTACTTAATGTAATTTCTTATAATGTATTTTGAAGTTGCGACATTTTAACTCTTTTTCGGTACATTTGAAAACGTCGTTTTTACTGTCGTTTGAACCTGTACGGGAAATTGCCAGTGTATTTCTCTNAAAAACGCATATCACAAGTATATGTCTACTTAATGTAATTTCTTATAATGTATTTTGAAGTTGCGACATTTTAACTCTTTTTCGGTACATTTGAAAACGTCGTTTTTACTGTCGTTTGAACCTGTACGGGAAATTGCCAGTGTATTTCTCTCCAGCTAATTTACTCTTTGATTGTGTTTACTGACAGCTTTATATCTCCTATGAATAAGTGTGTACGTTTAAAAATAAAATGTGGATACAAAAATCGGAATAAATGAAAAGCATACAGCAAAGCGTGTTATTATCTTTGGAACCCGAACCCACCATCGCGTTTCTTTCATTTTCGTTGGCATCTCGTCGACGGCGCTGAGAGTAAATAATATGCATGGCCGAGCCATGCATAAGTTTTTCAAAAAGCTCTCCAACACCTGAGTCCCTTTCCTTTTCAATTTTTCCCTTGTTGTGTTTTTGAGAGATGTGGTACACAAGCTTCGGTTAGTTTGTACAACAGGGGTGGTAGTCACAGTAGAGTTAACACAGGGCTTTCTCAGCTCAATATTCACATATCGTTCCGGTAAAACATTGCTGTTGTTGCTGTTGAAGGGAAAAGGGTATAATTTCAGCAGTAGTGGTCGTGGCGTTCCACCTTTTTTTAAGCTAAACCGTGGATAAACAAAAGGGAGGTGGAAAAACGACAAGCAAAAATATGCATTAAATGGTAAGAGGGGAGGTAGTGAAAATCATGGAAATGTTCTTTTACAACAATGCATACATAAAAATATGGATCGCTTGAATGATGATGATAAATGGGGCTCATATGTAAGTGGCAGCCACCATCAAGTCAACGTCCGTCCAAGTAAAAGGAATAAGATAATTCAAAGAGGTGAAAGCAAGTGTGTAAGCAAAACGCTACGTAAGTAGTACTAGCTACCGTATTTTCTCTTGAAGGAGCCCGATCTTGAAATTAATAATGGTTATATCTTCCAAATCTAACAATTAACCCAACCGGTCACAACAAATTACAGATGAACGACAAATAGAGGTTTGGCTTTTATTCGAGAATACACGGTATGTAATGTACCTACTATTATGCATTTTGAACGTAACATTTGAGTGTGTACACAACAGTACACGCGTCGAGAAAAAAAAGGATTTTTGGACGAATATTTTTGAAAGGAAATAAATCTTATTCTAAGAGAATGAATGCATGCGTTGAACCTCTGGAAAAATATACTACACCAAAAAAATTCACCAGGCACTGCAGTCAAACTCGACGCTCTACTACCACTACCACGTAAAGATCATATCTTGATATTGACGTTTAGTAAAAACGTTCATGAATAGAATTACATGTTTACATTGATTTTATACAGTACGCATATATGACTGTGCTCTGTGACAGTTACTACCAGGGCTAGACACTTCCACTTTCAGAAATATTATTATGTTTGAATGCAAAATATATACAATTTTTTGCTATAGGAAGGGCAAACCTAGAGTTGATGAAATATATTACATAACGCATTTTAGCTGCAGGAGACCAACTTCTGCCATTACGAAAATGACACGAGCAAAGTTGTAAACCATTGTCTTTCCTTTGTGGCTCAAGTAAGAGTTGAAAAAATTGTACCAACGTGTTCTTGAAGGACGCGCGAACTAGTTTTCCTGAGCATAACAAGAGGTGTTGAACTAAGATAGCATGGTAGGAAATGGTTTACATTGTTTTCCTTGTGTCGACACGATCTAAAATAAATATTTTCGGATTTTTACTGTAAACTAGTTTACAACAGGAAAATCGGGCTCTTCAGGGAAGTGATGTGTGTAATATAATGGTAATGTGAAAATTGGTATGTACTAAAAGCTCAAATGATTACTACTATAGATTTTACCAGCCACCACCTCTCGTAGCACTAGGCACGGAAGTAAAAATTGCACAGAAAGGAGATACCTACCCGGAAAAGAGAAAAGTAATGTAAGGAACAAGAGCAAGAAAAAGGGCAAACAATAGGGAAACTTTCAGGTTTGAACCTAAACGTATCTACAAAGCAGCCATAATAATAAGGTTGCGGACAAGTTTTTTTAAAGCCCGTATTTATTTGCAGCAACACTGAAATTGGAAAATAAAATTACTTCTGTTGTTCGAAGGTAGAAATATGAGAAGGAGGGGATAAGCAAAAATGCATATCAATTTTTCAAAAAGTCGTAAATCTGTAGGTAGGCACAGGCACAACACAGATAAAATTTCGTTCAAACAACAAATCTGTCATCATCTTTTGGAAACAACCAATACGGTTGGACGTTTTAATATACCCATTAAAATTACCAAAAATATTATCCAAAAATACAATACAAAAAGGCAGCATTTTATTGCGCAGCTCACAGTCAGATTTAGGATCTCGGTAAGTTTTATACCAGGTTAGGGCATGTGGACAACAACCAAAAAAATTTTTTTTTCGTCAAGTCCCTTCAAGCTCATTGCGCAAACCGTAAATCTTTAGTGGAAAAGAAAATAAACTGTTTCCTGATGAAAAAATGTGTACAGATATACTAAAACAGAACAAGGCGTACAACCATATAATAATGTACAAATGTATGCACCAATGGTTTAATGGCATTTAGAAAGTTTTTGCTTTAAATTTAACGAAATCGTACCGTATCTGGCGTCCAGCCTATGCTGCATACTGCTACTGTCATTTCAGTAAACTAAAAAAACCTTTCTTTACCACAACAATCAGTCAACCAATTCTACTAATATTCAGCCATCATATTATTGTATCGCATAAAATATAACGCGTTGATATATTATATGCAAAGCGTGAACAATCACAGAAACTATTATTACGGTGTTTCAACAAATTCTTTGGATATTCGTGTACGAACGAACATGAACTCTTTACTGCACACGTGAGCGAATAAAAGGTAAGTCAAATTTAGGTTTTACACGATGAAAATCGTTAGGACAATTCTCCACACAAAACCCGCCGAGCATAGCATGCTAATAAACCCATCGAATCTGACTGATTTACTGTCGCGTTTCACGTTCGCTTGCCTTGCCTCCTGCTGAAATCGAAACGAAAGTGAAGGCTTCCTGGTAGCACACATTTTATGCCGCCGTCCGCAGTAGCTGTGGTCGGTATATAGTATCAAATCAAAACTGCACACTGGGTAGTTATGTTATACACACCACCTTGCTTGACTTTGATACGCCATTGTAACCACTATCGAGATATAAAAGTGCTAAAGTAATCGAAGTCGTGTAATTTATTTCACGTATTGACTTTGCAAGAAATAGCGCACACTCACGTAATAATGCAGGTTATATGTATTTTCTATTTGAATTTTAAAAGTGACTACGACCAGCAGAGACCCAAGTGAATGTGGGGCCATACTGTTCGACGTAAGCAAATAGAATGTCGATAAAGTCAAAAGAGCAGACTTAACGACGTGTCTTCGAGTGACACAACAATAGTCAATTTTTGATTAGATTGAAAAAAATATTAATTTAAAACTGTACGCTTAGAAAAGGTGCTTATGTGCTCACGTGCAACTACCGCCTATCATCGCTACCATCATAATTTCATAATCATAGCGTTGAACGTTGTTATCAGTAAATCCATAAAATAAAGGAACGTTGATTGTTCTTTAATTTGAGCACATGTAACTCGTCCACTTACTTACAAACTTACAAAAGATGAAGATAACCGTAAAAATAAATTGCTGATTACAGTTAAACGTCTCTTGTGCTTGTAGACATTACCTTGCATATTACATTCAGCTGCCGTAATCGTTGCCACGTTCTTATTACCCTACAATGGCTACACAAAAGTACTTGTGTCCTTTTGGGACCGAGGGGGCAGCAGTTGCAGATTTACGTGTTCTTTTAAGCAAGATTTATCCTTGTACCGTCGAACTTTAATTACAAAACTGTCGACGAACTACGAAAGCGAAATTACATCCAAAAGTAGATATATATGACGCGTGTAGAAAATATTTACGAAATTGCGGAAGGTAACTCACTCCCACTACCAACCAATTTACATTTCGCCTTGTGGTGGTGTAAGGTTTACCAATGAAGGACGGCTACGGTTTTGACAGAAAATATTAATACCGAACCAGCAGTTTTTAAGGTACAATGGCTGTCATATACACTCTATTCTGTATATTAAGGATTTTTAAGGCACAGCAAAATAAAAAGAACAACTTGGGAAGACAAGAAACGATTTTCTGGTTCAGCACCGTTGTGTAAGCCTATTAGATTAGTATCCTTGTCGGTACATATGTATCCACCTATATATGTATAAAAAATGCACACACTCACTAAAAGTTATGGGGTTTAAAAATTTAAAAGCAGAGTCATAGCTCCTCAGTGTACCATAAAAGGGAAAAACAAAAGAAAATATTTTTATTCTGTTCACTAAAAGAACACACTTTCATATTGACGGTAGCAAAGAAGATGCGTGATACTTTTGGCTAATCGATTATCGTTCTCCGCAGCTAGCCACAGTTTCCATAATGTACATCAACCACCCGACACATTTTCTCTTTTGTAAAATTCTGCTTTGTCATCATTCTGATGTGATGACTATCAAAACCCTCATCATCATAATGTGTTTGTTCATTCACCCTCACCCTTTCTCTGGTAAGCGTTAGTAATGACGCGTTAGAAAGTTTGCTTTAAAAGCAGAAATGTTTGAAAGCTGTATAAAGCCACCACATTGCTCTTGCGGATAAGCATTTTCGTGAAACCCTTTCCTAAGTGCCGATTTTTGGATGGAAACGACGTGGTTAAAAGCCAGGGTGCAGCTTCAACGTGTAATTATTTACTTAATTATGACATATTTTGATAACCGCACCTGGAATATATGTGCTCATTAGTCCAGCAGCGGCAGCAGCAGTGGGAAAACTGAAAGCATATGAATATGAAAATTGCGAAAGATTTCAAATGACTGGGAGCATAATTTACCCGTCTGAATTTCTATCCATTCATTGTTCAGGCAGGCAAGTAGCATTTCTTCATATTATTATTAGGATGTATGTTTTGAATGTTGTGTATGATGTTTTCCCCTATAAATATTCGTCGTCTCGTTTTATTTGCTCTTTTGATATTCACACAATGCCGTGTGCAATGGAGTTACTTATGGAGTCCAGATTTCTGCAGTTATGACGCAGGCAAAATGTTTCTTTCTGAGTACGGAAAAGAGGACGGGGCTTGTGTAATAAAGTACAATGTTGAATGATATAAGGTACAAACAAAGCGGGAGAAAATGAAGGCACTTAATGAATTCTCACAGAGTAAATTATTCTATTTTCAGCCACGCGGTATGTTAGCTTGAAAATTAATATATTTCCTGCACTGCAGTGTAGACCGTTATATTGGGAATGGGAAACATGCCGTGTATCCCCTATAAAACACAACATCAAATCGGGAATCGTACGTGTTTCTTCTATTTAGTGAACTCCAAATGCTGATAATATTTTCTATTCAGGATTCTACTATAAAGAGTTTCATACGACGGTAGATTCATTAGTCACGAACCATTATCCAAGAGATTTCGGATTTCTGGCTGTGGAAAGCTCAAAACTTATTAACAATTATTAATTTACGAACGCATGTAACAATAAATTCTTCTCATCATTTTGGCTGTAAACTTTTATCTTTAGCAGGAATTCACCTACGACAATTCCATTTACTTACTTTCTTCACCTCCTACACGTAACCTTATGTGTGGAAAACGTGAGGAAACCAATGAATAGAATCAGTCAGTAATATCTGGAGAGTTGAATCGTTAACAAAAAGACATTTATTAGCCATACTAAACATTTGAAATGTACAAAATATTTTAGCGTGCAAAATTTCTATGAGATACAGATGGAAGGACAACCATGCGGCACCCCGGAGCTCCTGTGTGGAATTAAATTGTACTATAGGCCTTTTGATAGCAATAATCTACCTCAAGGTATCTTATGTTTTTGCCTTTACCGTTATGTACGTAGTATCCAGTGAATTTAACAAAAGACTCACTAATTGCCGTATCTCTTGATTTACAACAACTAAACGTGAGTGAAATCTGTGAATAGGCGTGTGTGTTTACTCATCCTCACTCCTCAGTACTAATATACGGTGAAATTTTACGAAAGCATGAACACCACTTATTTACTACAATATACCAGCAAAGAAACACGCAGTTAACAGTAGTATGCAAGAATGTACAATATGTGCTACGGCAGTATAATGTTATAGCGAGCGAACGAGATTATAGTTATGTTAATTATAGGCACCTTCCATTTGCATGCACGATAAATTCTATGATTTTCACTCGTGTTCTTGGCGTATTAATGAAGCTCCATACGACATCATAAGCTATACCGTACCGTAAAAAAGAAGAAAAAAAACAGCAGCAACGTAGTGACAGCAATTTATACGGTTTACTTTATGTATTAAACTTTTTCTATTCAGAAAGAAAAACTTTTCAGAAAAAAAGCACTTCTGTACACACTACTGGTTCAGTTGTTTCACATATTATTGTAAGTAGGCAGATGTGTAGGCTTTTCATATATATTGCGTCGACATTTATATATGTACATTATAAGTATGCATATTCATGTGTGTGTGTGTGCCTATTATTTCGGTTGTAAAACTGCTCCGTTTCTCGACTACTCCGATTTGTAAAAGCACTTTGAGGATATTATACGAAAGCCTGTAGCTTATATCATCATGTGTAAGATTGTATAAGCGTACAACCGTTTCTCGACTACTCCGATTTGTAAAAGCACTTTGAGGATATTATACGAAAGCCTGTAGCTTATATCATCATGTGTAAGATTGTATAAGAGTACAACCTCAGGCGAGTACATAATATCATGCTATGTAGTACCTATGCGCATGTTATGCATTATGCAGAAACAGGAAGTAATTGTAGAGAAGTTCTATTTTCGTACATTTTGTCATATCGTCTACTTATTTATTGCTTAATATTCCCTCTCATTTTAAACATTAGTGAAAAATATAACAAAGTGATTATAATCAGCGTGGTAGTAAGCATGTCACAATGTAATTAAGAATTCGAATTTTTACTTTCCACTTTTTCCTGTCATGTGCTAATTTATGTGCTCCTTTGTACCTCTAGATATTTACACGCAAGGTACTCACCGTAAAACGCTGAACATAAGTAGATCCCTAACAGAAATTTGTTCTGTTTAAACAATGGCAGATGCGTAATTCTTTAATATTTTGGAGACTACCTTACGCTCTAGTCTATGTCGTTTGTTTGAACAAAGGGACATTTTTAGAGTAAAGCATCGGATACTGGTTTCATTATCATCTGTTTGTAATAAAGTCTAGGATGATGAAAATAAGGCAGTTTTCTACCATGACCTGGGGCATATTGAAAGCTTACTGTTGACAACACAGAAAACTTCCAGGTTATTACTAAAAATGTTAAGGTCCATTGTCAGAGTTTGTGTTTAAAAGTAACGCCTGATTTATACACTCACATCATGCTAAAATAAATAATATGTTCGTTCAAGCTTACGTTATACGTCCTCTTATAAATATATTAAATACCTATGTACTAAGTACCCATTCTCCGTGGTACAAAAGTGGTACTCCAAAACAATGAGCAAAAAGGCGAAAGTTAAATACACCCCAGTTGCCAGTAATTATTGACACTGCCACTTTCCGAGAAAATCGATTTGTGAGTGCGATACCTTTACAATTTGTTAAATTACTGAAAAATCTCAACACATGAATGAACACGGCTGGGAAACTATGCCGTAAGAAATTACTATGCCCCATGTACTATTTTCCTTCGGACTATGAACAAGGACCTCATTTTTTCCTCGTATACTACCAAATCACTTTATATTTGCTTCCAGCGCATATATTACGTTATATAAGGTAGTGTAATAGCTTGTTTGTATTTACCCACTCCGGGAATAAATGATTCTGCTCGTTGACTGTTGACTACCTGAAATGCCGAGTTCTTGTTGTTCCAGTTCCAAGAAGTTGAAGCCTATGAAAGTCGGTAGTGTACTTTTCCATGTAGATAGTACCTACTACCGCTACAGTGCAAAGGTAAACGCAGTGAGTGAAATAAATTTCATTTTAAATAATTTACGATAATATCGCTCCATTTATTTATTGTGCCTTGCAACTAGACTGCCTACATGCACTTGTGTTAAAAAACATAAAGCTCTTTGCTTTGAGTACAACACTTAATTCTACGCTTCCAATATCAATAAGCATAAATTCTTTGTTTATGTGCATTTCTTTGAGTAGTTCATTTTCTTTGACAGGTAAAACATCAGATAAAACGATCCCTGATGAAGTACTCTAAAGATATATATTTACACACTACACACCCTTGCAGAGATGCGCTATACTGGTTGTACCCATGATATAAACATGAGAGACAAAATGGTCTTTGTAAGTCACGAATAAAGACGCGACGCAGCTGGATGTGGTACACACAGACATATCATATACCTACTCACCTACCTAACCACTACTGCTTTATATTACTTTCTCAGCCCCTATTTCCTTTTCTTTTGTTCTTCCTCCGAGTCTCGGCATTCTCCCTCTCCATTTACGTCATCGTCATGAGTTGCAAATATAACTAATTCATGATTTCCGACAAATTTCTCTCTTGCAGAATTTCCATTTTCTTTGTGTTAAGTAAGGTATGGGCATTGGGGAGGATGGATACTAGAGCCGCAGAGCCGATAGTCATAGAAGTAGTAATGGTGAAATGGGTAGTCAAATGAAATTGTGCAAACTTTTTTTCTCTTTTATAGTGCACGTGCACGGACGCATGGTATAACACATTGAGAGCGCGTATATATACAGTCTTCACAAAGTAGATTTGGATGGATAATGTATGATAGCTCAAGATGGTGGTAACCCTCTAGTGATTTTCAACAAAGGTTTTTATGGAGTTTCCCCCTCACATAATAAAATACATTAATGACACCTCAGCGTTGACACTTAGCACGGTTTTTGCTCTGTTCAACGACTCGATCTTCTCTTCAAACTGCACAAAATGCTTTTTACTCCTCTCTAAAAGGTAGCATCACCAAGTTCTTTGGCTTATTACTTCATATAATAATAATAATAATGTACAAATAAATTCAATGCGGATACGGTAAAGTAGCATCACAACACACAGAGTCAGACGCAGGCAGACGCATATGTAATACATTATGTGTACTACCTATACATGATTTTATCTTATTGTTCTCTATTCCATAGTCCACCCCATAGTGCAAATTTTTATGATAGGTCCTTCTCTATATGTACATATATCTGACTCCGTGAATTTAGTGTCATCGTAGTATTTTCTAGCAACCGCAGCGAACATCAACAAAAATGGCGGCAACCGAAAACGTAAAATTTTTTATCCCTGGGAGACATAAAAAAGTGCTAAGACCGACACCAACGACTCACATATTAATCGAGAGCATGTTCATGCTGCACAGTGGCATTATAAAAAATGTGGAAGGACCCGTTTGTTTTTCACCGGTTAGCTTGTGTGAACAAAAAACGCCAACATTGCAAATATACGTGTCTGAATTGAGATCAAGATCAGATAAGAGATCATACTTCATGATTGCCTAAGTAGTAACATCTATTAAAAGATCCTGCCAGCTCTTAATTCATAAAATTTTGACATCTATGTCTTCTCCCCGTCTATATCTGTTGGCGTTTTTGTCTTACGAACCGGATAGTTATACATAAAATATATTACGAAATCAAGTATAGTGGTACATAAGGTACTCCTTTCAAAAAATTTCTAGATAGCCTCATTCATTTTTTTACCTACTACCGCAAAAAAACAACCATAAAACTGTATCATGCGTGCAGATATTTGCTTTATATGGCCGCCTTTTATATGTGACATTTTTTCAGAGATATGAAGAACCGACCAATATAAGCTGTATAACTGAGACTTATGACAAAGCGCTTGTTAAAGGAAACCTACAGGAACGAGCCGTGTCTTTTGAGTTGTCGGGTAACTGGTTGTAACTCTGTAAGCAATACCATTTCATTGGGTTATTTTTTTAGTCCAACCAGTAGTATGTACAAAGAATGAAATGGTAAAAGCAATTCTATTACTGAACCGTGAAAAGATTAAATGAAACAGTTCATTTTCATCATGCAACGTCTATTTTCACTTTTCATGATGTTTCTTTTCTCCAACAAATAATAACTTGTGTATTGTGTTTGTCAGTATGATACATATGAATTGGGAAAAGTAACTGTTTTATCTTGTCGAGAGCACGACACAAGGCAATTGTAATGAAATTATAGTTCACATACAAAGGTAATGTGCGGCAGCTGGGTGTATTGGATTTTCGTAGGCGAGGGAATATGGAAGCGATATTATTTAGTACTGACAGCGAAAATATCACAAAGTGTATAGGTTTTAGCAATCAAGCATGTAGGCATAGGCTATGGGATATCACGCTATTACTATAGAGGAGTGAATTGTTGTTCCGTCTCACTTTCACGTGTACGACTTTTCTTGACTTTATATCCTTCCTTGCCACAATCTTAATTTGAAGGACAGGTTGACACTGGACGGAACCCACTAGTTCGACCTACTTATATTTTTTATAAGATTATTTATTATTTTCTGCTTTTATCTAAGTGTCAACGCTGACGTACACATTTCTTTGAAGCTGAGAGAGACAAAGTATCTTTCAAGAAGGTTTGGAAGATCTCTGGTAGAACGCACATTGTTTGAGTGCTCATTTACTGATACGCTTGATCTAATTCCGCATTCATTATTTGAAAGTTTTGGATTATCTTTGTTGGAAGTTTGAATTTGAATCATTTTTGGTAAAATTGAGAACAGGAGAACGATATGTAGACGGGAAACGTCTGTTTGCTGGTAGAAATACGTAGTATTTTTGAAATATTGACTTGTCTAAATTTTCTACTTTCGAATAAAATGCTTATTTGGATCAACAAAGGAAACAACTTTGAATAAACAAAGTTAGAAATAGATGAGCCCACGATTTTTACATTTTACAAAGTTTAGGTAAAAAGTTACTGTACTCCAAGTTTTCTTTCCTCTGAAGTGACAACAAGAGAATTTTCCAGTACGAATAAATTTAGCCAATCAAACGTATTGTTAGAAAAGAAAGTACTAAATTATAAATCACGTCCAATTAGGACCCTTAAGGATGAGTCCGACATTCAAAAAATAAAACTCTTGAGAGCAACTACACGTGGAGGGTAACAATTTAATCAAGATTCACGTCTCAATAGTTCTCCTTAAGTAAGACTGTTACATATTTTCATCTTTAAATGTACCGTCAAGGTTAAGACAACCTTCAAGGGAATTACGCTATGCAGCATTATGCACATTTTTCGGCTCTTGACGTAGCAGACAGGAAAGAAAACTATGAAGCGGGAGTCTTGAGACATGAAACTATATGCATGTATTTATGCACTGTTGGAATTACAAAGTTGCATCAAATCAGACGAAAATTCCTACCTTTTCATTTGGTACCCCAGACAAAGATTTTGTCTAACTCTTTTTATTTCATTTATGTTATTATAGTAAAGAGGAGATATTTACATGAATGCGTAACTTCATTAAACGTGCTGCAATGAGAGCGAAAAAATCAAAGGAGAAAGGTAAAGGAAAGTAGGGTTCGCACGATAACCTTGTGCAGTCATTTCCATACTAGGTATCCTGTTTGTAGCTTCGTTTCATAAGTGAAACTTATGCTAATAAAACCGACCAGGTTAAAGAGTCAGCAGCATTCTGTGAGAAACCAGAAGATGTTCATATACAGGAATACTAAAGAATGAAATTATTTTTATTCATAGAGGGAGATATATAGAGTGGTTTTACAGTGGCTATATCCAACACAAGATCAGAAAGAAATCCAGCTTATGTGCACCTACTTACTACCAACGTACTTTTGGCGTGTGTGAGCTATAAGCTGGGACCAAAAGAAAAATATTTAATCCTTTTCTCCATCTCACCGGCTTTGCACATTATTATGAAAGAGAGAAAGGGGAGAACGAGTATTTTTCTCTATTCTTCCCACTCAATCACTATAATATCTGCTTACATGTTGTACTTAAGCTGACTAGTGTGCAGTGACTCTTTTCCTGGTACTCTCAGGAATTCACCTTTTATACATTATACATGTTCATTGCCCGGGCATGACGTGCATTTTGCTAGAGTGTTTGCTCCACACACAGCACTTTTCTTTCGCTCTTCCATCCAAGCAGGCAGGCAGCTAGACATATACCGTGTATAAATAAATTTATATAAGATCGTAATGTAATTTCCCTTTTCTTTATTCAGCTCACCGGAAGTGGATTTATTGTGCTAAGAGAGCTTGTCAAATTACCTGCGAAAAATATTATCAGCTATGTCAGAGTGGAAAAGGAAAGGGCAATTTTATGCAATAATAATAGCAATGATAATGATTTTTAAGGGTAGATTATTAGTGCATGATCCTCTCGTCCGTCCGTCCGTCCGTCACCACCTTTTCTGGGAAACAAAAATAGATTTATAAATATACTTCCGCGAAGCTATCAATGTCAATGATTTGGGTGAATTCTCAGATGTATCTCCAAGGGCAGAACCGTGCGTGGGTTCCCATCATATTCTAACATATTAGCCAGTGAATCAAAGCCAGAAAAGAAGATAGTTAAATCGAGTTATGTAGGCATATCAAGTTTTTCATCGTCAACCCTGCCAAAATAGTTTGTTCTATATCTACATGAAGTTGTTTAATCGAATTGTTATTGTTGCTAGTTTCTCAATTTAACAAACTAATACATTCATTAATGTTCTAACGATCCTTTCTGATAACACACTAACAACAGTTTATCAACAAAAAAAATTATAATGAAGGATGAAGAAACTATATTACTTTTTTTCAACGAAGCAATACTGCATTTAGCTTGTATTGTGATACACATGTAAACTCCGTCGAGAGTTACACCGGGCACGCCATGTTGTGTATGTAAACATAAAACGAAAGAGAAAAGCAGACCATCATCACCAGATTTGCTACTGCTTTCTATAGAAGAATTGCGTATATAGCTGATGTGTGCACACTGATATAAATATTCTGCTGTACCAGCTTCCACCACACCGCACTTTAGTCCACACGGACATTTATAGCACACAAGCAAGCGTTTGCTTGTGCAGGAGCCGTACTCTGCACATAAAAGTGAAAACATTTTATGACAATGAGCTCTGTCGGATAAACAAAGAGCAAATATGGAAGTGGTTTTAGCAGGTATATAAAACTTACATGCTAGAATATTCATGTATATCTATGCGCAATCAAAACAGCAGCCTCACTCTTCCATTTGATGCACACAAGACACACATTTCGCACACTGCCCATTATCGCATTATATCCACGTGCACGACTACAAATGCACTACTTTCGAGGACCTTATGGGACTGAATTCGTTTGCCAAAGAGGCAGGCTAGTTATATTCATCCTGACACGATGGTGGTGTGGTTTGCTTTCTCTATGCATTGTTTAATTCGCTTTCCCTCGGTATACATAAACAAAAAACGGTTGTGATATTACCTTACTACCACCACTGCCATATTAGAGGGGACGGCGGACAGATCTCTCTGGATAAAGAGGAGAATGCACACATACACACATTTCCCGATTTTACACATGAATGCTTAAGCACTAACGCCGACAATGACCATGTATGTATGTGCATGTATGCGCGCCGTTTGATGTTCTGCACTTTGATATGTATCCTTTTGTGCGATATGATAGCTTCTTGAGGAGAAACAGTAGCAGGGAAAGTGAACAAGAAAGAATAAAATCTCTCAAATTATATGGTTACGGTTGGTGAAGTGTAAGTTTGTAGGAAAGTTCGTATACTCTTATGACGGCTATTTATCGGAGTAGTCATTTAGACGGTTATAACGGTGTCCTGAAGGTACATGGATTACGTAACAAATAATAATAGGAATAGTGGAAAAGCATTTGACATCGCGGTACAGAAAACGACACTCACCACACAACTTGGCGTTTTCAACCACTTAAAATACCTTTCTTTTCTCCATTTCGGTTGTAAATAACTCTGTTGTTCATATTATTCCTAAAAACGCTCTTTCCATGTTGTACTTTGTATCGTATACATAGACCATTAGCAATAAAACTATTCTACTACAACACACACGTTTACTCTGCTCCTGCTTTTTATTATTTTGCTCACCTTCTTCTTCGTCGTTGTGGTTGTAGTTTTCTTACACCAGACTTCTATCCCATCCCACAATGTAAAATGTAATATAGAAATACGCGAGAATAAAATTTCCAGAGACCTTGTTTTATTGCGGGGTCCCACGTTTTAGATTCGATTTAGAGAAGTATGTATGGCACCCATTAATACGACTATGGAGACCATGTACGTTCTACACAAATTGGAATGAGAATAAACGAGGTGTCTCTAGTGGAAGGGAACGTACTCACTCAGTGTACGAGCTTTTTACTTCTTTAAACATATCATGGAAAATCTCTAAAAGAACCGACATGACAAGAAAGCACAATCAATTTGTGTCGTATTTTCTACACACGATGAGGTTTTAGCTGTGATGATAAAGAAATAAAGACAAAGCTACCAAGTTTGATAATATGAAAGGGAGATTTTTTACCCACCTACGCCACACATTTATTAAAACATGAGGTTGGCCATTGGCTCCAACAGATAAAAGTAAAAGCTACAAGAATGTTCTGGCCAAATGAACTAATGCCTCGTTCCACAAGACAGTGCAGCTCTTTGTAAAAAAAATCTTTCAGCTAATCAATGAAACAAGGGGAAAAAGTTTGTTTTCTCAGAAGAACATTTTTCAGGTATATGATTGAAATAAATGTGTACCATTTGTATACTTCATGTTGTGGACTATTAATATGTGTAGAGATTATAATGTATGCTAGCTAGCACATTTGAGCAAAAGGGCATATAATACGGAAATTGCCAAAGATTTAACAGCTTAATGCTATCCCTATTTATCCGTAGTAAAATAAGCGACTTTGTTAAAACTGAATCATTTTCCATTGTACCATTTTATCCTTTCATAACTTGAAGGCAGCTTGAATCAACTTCCGTTTGAAATTTGCAACATACAAAAACGTTTCTTGTCGACCGACAATGTTAATGAGAAGAAGAAAACTTTTGTTTTCTTAAAAGAAACCTGAAAATAAAACTTTTCTAAAGACTTGTCTAAGTACTGCTCCTTTCTGTTTAAAATTATGCATCAATCCGACAACCACTATCACAGTCACAGTGTAATAAAAAAATGACACTGAACAACGAAAAGTTTTTGTGTGCGTATATAGCCGGTGTATTATGCTTGCGCATAACTTTAACTTTATTATGAAAACTTTGCCACTAAAAGCGAATATCTTTCTTTTTCATTGCCTTTCATTGATACCTAAGTTATACACAGAGAGCCCACACACTTTTGACTTTGGTTTGTAATAGACAAAATGGTATGCAAAAATATGAGGTGTAGACCATACAATGATTGTCGCTGAACATTGTTCTCCGTTGAGTTTATTACTACTACCGTGTACTATCAGTGAGTTTTGCAGCCTTTTCAGCGTAGCAGCGATAGCAATCTATATCTACAAAAGTAAGCACAAATATTGCTTTAATCTGGGAAGCACAAAAAAGAAACATATAACGAGTGCTAAGCACAAAGAAGACTTTTTTATTTGGCGCATGTTATACTCAAAACTTAATCTCTATATTTAAATCTCTCTTTTCGTTATATAAACTTCCTGTCTCATTTTTCATTCAGTAAAGCTAGACATTTAGTCTCATTCATTGTTACGCCTTTATGAGCTGACTGAAGCCACTCCACGGGTAATTTATGTGCTTCACCCTCATAATTTGAAACGATATTGAAACGTCCAAAATAAAAATAAGAGTAATAAGTTATTTTCAAGACATAAATTGTGTTAAAGGAGTATTACTGATAGAAAAAATACCCAATTATTGATCGAAATTTGTTGTCAATAGTCTAGCAGGTACCAGCAGAAGATTTACGAGCAGACACTCAACAGTTATAAATCATCACTAAAGAGCACATTTTAGCGGTTTAATAACATGCATTAGTGAATGCGTGCAAAGATTGTACGTTTTTATTGTTTGTGTACGCGCAGGCATGGCTGTGATTTACTGTACGTTTTAAACATTTTTTTACTGTGATATATAAAGTTTTTTTTATTGTCCGAGCGAGCATGCATTTAATGAACTTGTTTGTTTAGACCGTCAACCATGTCAAATAATGTATTTTACAATGTACGACTTCTCGCCTGCTGTTTCTAGTCTTTTTTATAACTGTTTGAGTCACACGTACGTACGTGCATAAACTTGGTCAAGGATGATCGGAGAAATAGAACAAACGTCACCAATAAAATTTGTCTTAAAGTTCGAGTATCCTGTGTAGACAGAGACACAGATAGTAATTTAGCAGAGTGAATTTTGTTAACGACAAGACAAACTTCTTTTCCCTACACAAAAATCCTCCCAAAAATAGCGTTATCTTTGGCTACAACAAGACATTGCATAGACATGAAGGTTTGTCTATGCAAAATGGAGGAAGGAAAAGGATTTCTTTCCATTCCTATAATTATATAAGGTAAATTAATGCTAAAAGACTTGTTTGTGGTGGATGGGATAGAAAGGAAAATAGCCACATCTGGCCAACTACTTAAATCTAATGTTCGCCTCATTGTTTCCCAACTGAAAGATTTTGACTTAAATTATCTCGTTTTTCTTTGACTAAATCTAAAATTATACTGGTTGTTCTAAGGTTTCTGCCGACTAAAACATTTTGTTTTGGACAGTTTCCAGTTGACAGTATGTAACTGTAATTGCACAGGATGAGGAAGACGCAAACGAACACACTAATGCTACATTACATGGCGACTGCAGTGGAAGTGGGAACTCATGCGAGAGGTAGACTTCCAACTCTTATTTCCTTTTTATTCGCTTGTATAGTATCAGCCATCAGTAAGAGCTATATTCCCTTTTTCCTTTTCCCAAAAGTACGCCCAACCAAACTAAACTGTCGTTTAGTTGGATGGAGGGTCCATCAGAACGTAGTACCGGTTCACATTTGTACAGTCACATCAAGTTTCACGAAAACATTTTATTCTTGTCTTAAATCTATCACCAATAACCTTTTTCTCAATCTTTTTCTTGCTACGTTCACCAAATATACCTACTACTGTAGCTAAATGTAATGCCGGTGATTGCAGTACTAGAAGCAGTTGAAATTTTCTAAGGACTATAGACTATCTTTGTTACGGTTAAGGTGTCTAAAGCGTACAAAGAGAGCGTTTGCTTTACAAGTAAAATTGGGAATTCGATAGACCTTCTAAATCGAAGAGAATCATGAGTGTGTCATAACTTATAACCGAATTCAATGTTATAAATGTGGTACAGTCAAATGAATGTCAGTCTTGATGTTTTTTTTATAAGAACCACCTTTTACTTTTTAACATGTACTACAATTGGGTTGTTGTTTGTTTTCAATCATGAGCTCCTGTCGTACTGTTAAGTACATTTAATTTTTATTTACACTAATTTTTTAAAAAAAATTAAGTTCGTGATGGTGGTTCTTTCGTAAACTTTATGGTAGCTATTTTCATAAATTTGTGGGCCTTAAATTGTAACGCAGTTCATCCATATTGGCATTTTTATTTCGTAGCAGGGGAAGTGTAGAGAGAGAAACAGGCTCACTCGCAATGCATAATGTCAATGGAAATAGTAGTCGTAAAAATTATTATATCTTGACTCGACCTATACACTCAGTTGAGTTAACGCCCTATAAAAGTTATCCTTAATCCTGACTATCACAGAAAAAAGTAATGGGAGTTACCACTGATGATGATAATGATGATGGCAAGCTTTCAGTGGGTAATATGGAAGAGTGTGTTTGGCAGTTACGCTAATTAAATTTCTTATTTCTCACTTTATCTCTCTCTACTAGTATATGTTGTATATGCACAACGAAACATTATCATTAGCACATCAATACTCCTCAGAAAACCAGAGAGAGAGAGAGAGAGAGAGAGAGAGAGAGTTATTTATACAGAGGAGTATCTTTAGATACTTTCTGTAAATATATTATAAAGTGCTATCAAATACGACAAACATAAAAAGGGAATGACGACATAATATTACTAGTGATCATGATCATTGATGATATAATACAATTTTATAACTGCGCAGAGAGACACCACAATTCGTTAGAAACAAGAAGCCAAAATATGTTTACAGTACAACACAACAACACATTGTACAAACATGTACATCCTTGCGGAACGTATTGCTTCACAATTTATAGCGTATTATACCAGAAATCTCAAATTAAATGTATCCAAACGTCATGTCGAAACAAAAATCATGTTAGCTGATGCATAAAACCTTGAACCTAGGATCAAAAAGCAAATAATGAGGCATATATTTATACCTCAATATGCCTCAACGCAGCATATCACAAGAAGTCGTGTTTGAGTCATCGAATGAGAACAGTTTCTTGGGATGATGATAGGCACCCACCCCAACAACAGAGCTTTTGCACCCAACTGTTTCTTTGGAAGTTACATAGCTAAAACACTCATATAATTCCTTAGCCATTTGGTTACACATTAAACGTAATTTGGCAAGATACAGTATATGTACCGTAATGGATACAACTAATAACTAGTGCGTTACACACAAAATTATCATTTTTGTGGCTGTTTTTATCTTGTTAATGGAGACAAAACAAATTAAAAGGACCAGAAATAAGACCAGCGTGGCATGAGAAAAGGAAGGAATTTTGGTTCAATTACAAAGACAGCTTTATTTATGCAACATAATAAAATGTAAGATCCAGTTCCCTTTCCGTGACGGTTGGATGTACATAAACAACACACGTCTTTCAGGCGAACAGAAGAAGAGATTCTGTTTATCGTTCACTGGTTGACGAGAAAGAATTTCGTTGCTTTTGTATTAACAAATTATGCAACGCCCGTGACAAGGGTGCCAACGGTATAAATTTTCAAACAATTTCTAGTCTATACATATACAAGTAGTAGCTACGATTCACAACAAAGGATAATACAACATGTACAATAATAACTATATACTCAAGACATATACATTCTCTACTCATATTATATGCATGATCCTGTAATAAATCTTATATAAATCTGATTTCTTGATTACCTCTATCTAGTCGCTTTAGTCAAAGAAAACCAAAACATGGAATGGCTTCCAAAAGTTAAGTAAATTTACGTAGACAGAATGACAGTCCGGACAACCTAATTTTATATTGTATCGTATGATAGCAAATTGGTACCAACTATTCGTAGCTGTTCTCCAATATTGGTATTGTATAACAGAAGATCAAAAATCTTGGGCAGAAGGTTGAATATCACCTATGCGGTGACAAGTGTGTATGTATTAAGTATTAGCATTATAATATACATTTCATGTTACGTACTTTTCGTACTGGTTTGAAAGGACTTGCATTTGAAGCGTGTAAACTTATCTTGCTAAGCAATTCTGTGATGTTAATATTTAATATAAAGACATATACCAGATAAGGCAGTTTGCGTGACATGTTGGGCAATGGATATGAGCAATCGGGTATGCAATGTTTTAATTCTCATTTGTCGGTTTTAATTAACCAACAAATAATTTTAGGTAAGCTTTAATTTAACAACTTGGTACATCTCTGTCAAAAATAAAAATTCGTTTAATTTAATTAGTTTTAAAAGTTTTAAATGCTAAAAAGGAATTTTTAACTTTTTTAAACGGTGGACTTTTATATACGAGAAAAATACCGGGAAGCACTTTTCATTGCTGGAACGACATTTCTAATTTTTCAAAGCAGATACCTATGTATAAACGTATAACAAACTATCAGATATAATATAGTAATAGTACATTGAAGTACTGTAATAGGGCTAGAGTAGAGTTAACACGATTATATATTGTTGAATACTATTAAGCCCTAAAATTCCCGGTTTGATACGTAAACAAAGCACATGTCAACATTTTAAAAGGATGAAATCAAAAGTTGTATGCAGTAACGCGGTACGCACCTATTTGTTATGTTTTACGTGTGAAGTAATGTCAGTAAACAAATGAATGACTCTTTACAATTGGTAGGTACAACCTAGACCAGCATTTTTATACCAGCATTCATTTGAAAGGGAGAATACTATTATGTTACAATTAGCAAGAGCTAACGAATCACTTCCTTAGAGCAAAGCGAAATGAATGGTGTTGGTAAAGAGTTATTGCATTACCTATTAGCACAGTAATAGCAGAGTGAAGCTAACGAAACGTGGCATACTTCACCTACTTATGCGTTATGCTAACATTTCATAAACCGATATATACACTACGTTTTTGGAAGTCAGTCTGTTTGATCGTCCAGCCATCTGTCTGTCCACTTTGAGGTCTGAGACATGGGTATTAGTTTATTCACACGTCTGTAAATTTCTTTCATCATATGAAAAATTTCTAAAGATTTTGGTAACATGATGGTAGGTTCATCTGTGTCATATTATAGATGTTTACCACAAGAAAGTTAACCGTAAACAAATTTTGACTAAATACTGTACAGATACTCGACACTTTCGATACTCAACAAATAAAAAAAACCTTGAGTTTTACAACATCAAATTTTTAAATTCAACGCTACCTGTTATAAGTATCGAGACCATTCTCAGTGACTAGATAATTGTATGGGAGCAATTAATAGGAAACTATGTTACGTAGTTGGGCTTCTTAATTCTGTTTAATGCAGCCTGACATGTTCCTGCAAGACAAAAAGATGCATTATCTGTACGCAATAAACACTACGTAATAATGTACTGCACTGTATTGAATGCAATTGAATGCAAAATTAAATGACCATAAACACGCAAGAGTACCTGTACAATGTGTACAAACAATTTAAAGCAATAAAGTATTTATAAATATAATATATTTACGCATTAGCACTAGTACCAATGTCAATTATAGTAGCTGTCCAATAGCAACTGCAAAATTCACTGCTAGTATAGTGATGCCTAATTTGCCCTTCTTGTAATACAACTACAAAGTACAAACTGAAGATGTTTTGTGTTTTGTATTGCGATGGGATATCGAAAGTGCTCATCTCATAAAACAATGATACTGTACACCTTCAATATATTAAAAACTCGTTCCTTTGATGTCTGTGTGCTCATTTGCTAACTTTTACTTCATGTTCATTATCGCATTTTATTACGCATTGCGTTTTGTAGCCAAATGCTGCTGATGAAGAATTGCATATAGACTAAACAATTGAATCAACATGAGTTAAGCGCATTGGGCCTTTGTTGCGTAATGCGTTTACAAACAGCCTTTCAGCAACGACAAGTTCTAGTTGAAAATTTGCAGACAGAATAAATAAATGTAGCTTTTGGGTGTCCTATGGATCTTCCCATTTTCAATGTGATAGTGATAACAATTTTTCAGCAATGCAATATTTGTATACATTGTATAATACACAACATACAAGATTATTATGTCAGTGTTAATGTGTCATTTGTAGGTACGTACTAGGTACACTAGGTACGCTCTTTATATTATAAAATAATAATGAAAAGTGCATAAGAGGTGCATTGATGCATTTATGATCGCACTCGCACTGCGTGAGAGCATAATAAAAACTATAAACGAATTTTGTGAATTATGTGAACATTACAATTTCTTGAAGAGAGAAAAGACAAAAAACTGGGATCGTTTTTATATATACACAGAATTGATTGTGTGACGAAACCTCACTTTATTAAAAATTGCAACTGCGCCTGGGTTGGCCACATTGCGGATGAAAAGGATATTGTGGAATGAAACTTCATGGTATATATCTACATATACACTCGGGTTCGAGCTATATATAATTTTTGTATATATGCGAAAACCATACCTATTATAAATACGACAACATGACACTTTTTACAACAGTGACACTGATTATAATAAAATAAAATGCAAATAAAGTTTGTGATATCCTTTTCATGGCCATCATAAAAGACAGCTAATCAAGGGTATTCTGACTGGCGTTCCTATATAGTGTCATTGCAATTTTCGACTTCGTTTGCTATTCTATTACTCTTTTGACATCCTATTCAAGTATTTGTCCTGTTGCACGAAAGGAATAATAAAATACAAAAGTACATGGATATTATACATCGCATTGTATAAAACGGCTAGAATTATTATTTTTTTTTAGGTATTTTTGAATAATTGGCTTATGAAAATAAACATCCACAAGTCCATCATGTTATCAGAATATATTATGTGCGAACTGGTAGTTATTCTAAATTCGATTAGTGTGTTGATTTTGAGTAAAATGAAACCTGGTCATCATCGGGAGATACAGCTAATATAATGATGAAATCATAAATATGGGAAGAAACGACCGCCATTTTGTCAAGATTAACTGTTAGCTTGTTGAATCGTCAATTTTGCTTCAAGATAACAACGTTCTTAGAACATTGGATTTATACAATTTTTTTACGTTTTTACATTCACCATTTCACCAAGCCCGGCTGTAAGCTGTCACTCCACCAGCCAGCCAGCATCCTCAACTTTGCAGGATTTCTTCATCGCACACATACCCCATTATCGTCATCATGATAATTTCTTGTTTTCTTGGGTGTACTTTTGTTGAGTTTAATAATAATGATAAACGACATCCTTCATAAATGCAGATTTATTCATAATCGTTTTGCAACATAAGTTGAGCACATTTAAAACTGAAAATAGAGACAATATATTACCCTTGTTGGCATATAAGCTGACAAAATAGAGTTTCACAATGATCAGTGATGTTAAGTGTAAATCACCAGCAATTCCATGATACTGTTAAATGCTTTATGTAGAATGTAAGGCAACCGGTGTATGTACGAATGTCACTACTTAAGAAAAATGTAAATGCCATGCTTATATCTATGTTGCAATTTATTAAAGTTTAATGCACGCATTTACCAATGCGAGTTGCTAACATGTATTTTGGTTTAAATTATATTTGTTCGAATTTAACCACCATTCCATCAGAAAGTTTAACATTCGTGTTATCATAAAAGTAAATCTTCCACGAATATGTTTATTTGGAATTAATCAACATGTGGCAAGACAAAATTCTGACTGAATATAATAAGCGACGATACAAACTTTATGCTACCAATGAATTCAAAGACATTTTGACCTTTCACTCTCCTCTCCATCATACAAATGTACTTTTTATCTATTCAGTCATAGTGGATTTCGCAATGAGAGGAACAAGCTCAAAGCAAAATTCCATTACTGAAATAACTTACAAGAACTTCATCTTGGGGGTGCTTTTAAAATGCAAGTACAAATACACATAATGCTTTAAACTTTTCCAATTTCAATGATAACGTTCAGTATATTGAATGGCAGCGTTGTGTTGTTGAGGATCTTTTAATTTACCGTACATTCAATAAAATTAATAATTATTAGTATGAGTACATGAGTACATATGTATACTATGTGGACTTAGGTCTCAAAGGAATTTTATAGAGACAACTAGGTATACCCGTTACATGCAGACGCATGTAATTGCTAGAAAAGCCCCTTTCTGGCTTAATAAAGCTCGAGAAAATTTTTATTACAATACAATTCAACGAATGACACAGCACCTATATTTACATCACCTATGGCTCCAAAGACATCTTCTTCCTCGCGGTCGTCTATTATCTGCTGCAGCTTATCTTTTCCCGTTCCGCCTGGGCCAATTGTTCGCGAAGCTGCCG
>JAHZNB010006531.1:0-10242 GCA_027744295.1 Callyntrura guangdongensis
TGGAAAGTGAACTCACTTCCCTCGACAGGTGCGAATTTGTGTACCCTAAAATTATATCAGTAAGCATAAGCCATAATAATATGTGAAGTTCTAATAACTTTTACTATTATTGACACAACCTATACACATACAATATTGGAGAAATATGATTAAAAAATGTAAAATAAATAAATTAAGAAGCATTGAATACAATTATTAGTCAATTTATTGGCAGTGTAAGCATTAAATCAAGTGACGATAGAAGTACATGTTCAACCAATACTTAAGTTGTAACTTAATAAGAGAATATATTTCCTGAGACTGTAACTTACTTAAATAACTAAATAAAAATATCTCCAAAGATCTCAGACATATGAGCTAATTTGCCATGGATTCCCGATGTAAGAAGTGAGTTCATTTTCTCTCAGATTGTGATGATGGCTACCTTGTTCAGACACTCCACTCCGTGTTTTTCTCTTTCTTGTATCATGTATAATGTCACGTATAAGCACATTCGCGTCATATCATTCGATGGAAAAGAGCTATTCTTAGCGATTTAAAAGGGAAAACCAGCAAGAAGCCAAAAACCCGATTGAAATTCAAACCACCATAAAAGCCACGGCTGGAGGTGGGAAACTGGAAAAGTTTAAAATTTTCTAATTAAAACTTGTTTGCTGCAGAAGCTTGAGCAAACGATGCGGCTGCCTTTGTTATTGATGTTGTTGTTGTTACTCCTTTGAAATCGGATCTCACGAAAAGTGGGAGCTGCAACACGACAGGGGAGTATACCAGGACATAAAAAAAGATAACACTTGCTCGCTCTCTCTCCTTCATACCTTTCTCGCCATCTTCTCGCCTGCCAGGCACTTTTCTTTTCCTCGCTGAAAATATCCGGGCATTCCTATGAATCTTTGTCTACCTATCTACACGACGTTTCGTTCGAGCTTACCCCGTGCCGTGTATTGCTTCCGATTCCTTTTGGTTGTGTGACTGTTATTAGAAAAGCATGCCGTTTTGTAGCTTGCTTATTTATTATGCTGTTCTATTGCTTGGACTGATCCAATGGTGTTTGGTTCTAAATTATGCGCTGCTAATCACTCTTATACTGGGGGAAAGAGACGGGGCTCTGTAAGGAAATGTGTGGGTCGCTTGACGAAGACGGACAGATAAAATGAGGTCATTCAAAACGGTACATTGTGCTTCAAAGTTGTTGTTTATGGTTGTTCTCGTGCTTTGTGTTCTCTCTGACCATGTAGTCAAAATATGCTGTCTGGGCGTATATTATTTGCATGCCTATAGGTATACTTAATAAATATATTATGCGGTAGATTAAGAAAGGAGAAAGCACGATGCTTCGTCAGAAAGTACCATTCTACTTATTCATGTCGTGTCAATCATTTAAAGAGCATAATCCGTTATTGTTGTCCTACTATTTTGCACCAGAGGTTATTTCAACGTTGTAATAATAATAAATATTGCGTCATTGCTTTGAACAACCGTATTTACAAACATATTTTGTTGTGTGGTGAACAAGAAGCAGGCTTAACGGTATTTTAGAGTTATTTTGGCTTGTCTGAAGAAAGGGGGCTTATTTTGTTCAGGAACAACACACACACACATACACACACACCTACACACATTGAATATCTGTCCTAACAGGATTTACAAGTTTCCTTTGTCAGGTTTTCGTTTAAGTTTACCGTTTCCAGTTATGCATGCCAAAATAGGAAGCACGTTAGAATAATGTCATTCGATGACAGAGGACAAAAATCACTTTCAAAACAACAGGGATCCCAGTCCAAATATTTTTTTATTTTTTTTCTGTCGCCTCTTCTGCTTTTTTCCAACTACAGCCTTTCATGAACCGCTGTTCAGGAAAGAAAATAATTTGACAATACCCAACTCTCTATTCAGAATGTTTGAATAGCTTTCCCCTGTCTTGATCAGACGTTTGGCTGTCGCCTTTTTCTTTGCACGTTTTTTACTGAAAATTTCCGCGGAAAAAATAACGCCCAAACTCCGAAATAAAAGTGATGAGCCTATGCACTATACAGGAAACCCATTCTGGAAGCGGTTGCTTTCATGCTGCCCCGCTTTTGTGCTCCGCTTCTACCAACACACGTACATACACACAGGCGGATGTCGTATTCCATCCTTTCAATCGTTTACTATTGGGAGTATTTTATGTTCCATTCATTCACAAAATATTCAATAATACCTTTGTCATCGCCGAAAAAACCTCATAAACTGGTTCCCATAGGAAAAGAAGACAAATCTATGAAAATTATTACTATTAATATCTTACCAGGTGTATTACGTATTCAGTCACCTCTTCGGATTCGTCGGTTCTATTTAGAATTTCGGGCACGAGTCCCGTCCCACCACCCTCAGCTTTAGAAAGTGAAGGACAACGAAATAATAAATTAATCATGAGCGAAAGTCCAGCAATTAATTTTAATCTTCCCGGTTGTTGTATTTTCCCTCTTTTGCTACAACTTTGGTTTCTACTTTTAATCTCCTCTGTTGAAAAACCGGGTTAAGTGCACCCTAACTTTGTGACTATATACGTTCTTTATACGTTCATGGATAGAAAATAATCATATAATAATAATAACAATGGCGGCAGCAGCTACTAAATATCCCATTAATACTGCCTCCCGACAGGTCTCTTTTTTTAGCATTCAGTTCTCATGTTTCTTGTTCCCATTAAACAACTAACTTTGCTCTAGAAATTAACATTTTGTAACAAAGAAACTTTTCTTTCCGTGTGGGGGCGACGGTAGACGACGCGCACACGTAACCTGGGAAATGTAGATATTGCGTTCGTTGTGTTCTCCGAAATGTATTTATTATGCAATGCAATAGGAGAAAATGACATTGCTAAAATGTCCAAAAATGTCTAAGACGCTGCAGGTATGTGTGTAGTGTATCAAGATAATGAGAGATAATATCTTTCGCCTTTTCTCAGTTTATATCATGAGACTGAAAACATTAAAGATAAAAGTGATTAAATAGTAGTGGTTGTCCGTTTGTCCGACGTCTACTGACTGATGGCTTTGACCGATTTGATAGCAGTTAGACAGGTGCATTTGATATCTACATACAAGTTGAAAGCGTACTGATTTTTATACCTAAATCGGCCAATCTCTAGAAAAGAAACGAAAGGCCAAAAAAGCCGTCAGTCGAACATATGCAATATAAATCACCACCAGTTTCTTTTGTCCTGCCTGTCCAGTGAAAGCGTACAAAGAGTTATTTTGTAACATCGTTTCCTTTCAGCTACGTCGTTACTGACGAATTTCCGGAGAGTTGATTCAAAACATCCGACACAGGGACTACCTCTGGCACAGCTTTTAGCTTTGGTCTATTTTCCCAAGGAAAAACAAAACTAACACAGGACTAACTAACGAACAAACTGATAATGGCTTTCAATGCATAATTAATGCTAAAAGTAAAAAAAAAAGTTGTAGGTCAGAAAGAAAGAGAAAGAAAGAGAAAGAGGAGAATTGAAGAATAAAACTTATTACTTTCCTTTGCTCCCCACCACTTCATATAATTGTATAGGACGAGAGGAACCAAAAATTGTAAAGAGAGAAAGCAGTAAAAGAAGAAAATGTAGTTTGTACAACGAGAGGGAAGAACAATATGAAAAAAAAATTCAAGCTTTCTTCCACTCTGCCTGCTTGTCTGCATTCATCCCATATACTCTAAAACTCAAGTTTAGACAAGCCTGTTATTATACAATTTTCAACTTTTTCTTCCTTCTTTTGCTTTCCGATTTATTCATTCCGTATACGGAATATGTATGTAGAGTTTTTTTCTTTACTTTCCAGTTCCTCCCCTTTCTCCTTTTATTATCGCACACCACGCACGTGATGGCTATGTGGTAACGTAAAAACTCTGCATTTTGTTTACTCTTACACATTCTTGGGGAGTCATCGAGTGAAATGCAAAACTCAAAGGAGAAAGCAGTAATCCGATTACCCATTTCAAACATTCCCGTGGAATTAGCAACTACCGACACAATTGTTTAAAAGTCCACTTTAATTTTAATGCTCAACGGTCTAGTAAATTTACGGGTAATTTGCGGTGGTTAAGAAAAAATGGTTAGCCAATCACGTTCTGGGTTTGCTTTTTAGTGCATCATTTAGGTTAATCCATCAATACACCATATGCACACACACACACACACACAAACGTGCACACACACACGGGATCTTTCTTTCCCAATTCCTGGCAAAGTATATACCCACTTCTGCCAGAAAACAACCTCGGAGTAGACCAGTACAAAAAAATGAATGACATTCACAAATTTATTCAAGCATTCAAAAAATTTCAAATTTTTCACTCCATAAATCTTTGTACCAACGCCAGTCTGCCGGCCAGCTGCAGCGTGTCCTTCTCATGAAGGTGTACATGTATAACTCACCAGCTTATTTCTCTTGGCTGCTCCGCGGTATAAAACCTATACTCAAGTTGTGCAGCAGTAGTAATATTAAACGTGGAAATGCGGGAGTCATCGGGAATCGACTATTTTGGAACCAGAGAAAAACACCGCTTAGGTGGCTAGCTCTACAACAGGAAGAGAATGTAAGTAGAGAGAAAAACGCAAAATGCACACACACACGCAGCAGTGCTTCAATGCATAGCACTACTACCACTACTGCAGAGAAACAATCTGGTGTTGACTTGTGCCAAGTAGCGTGATTATCATCATCATCATCATCATCATCATATTTACAACAACAGGAACTACCACTACTAAAAAACTACTAGTGGTGGGGGAAAAGACAGCAGCAGCAGGGCAACAGCACAAGCAAAGACAAGGCCACAACAAAACACACTA
The DNA here is from genome assembly GCA_027744295.1 of Callyntrura guangdongensis. NCBI lineage: Eukaryota > Metazoa > Arthropoda > Collembola > Entomobryomorpha > Paronellidae > Callyntrura > Callyntrura guangdongensis. Next base: position 4,826 of record JAHZNB010006531.1, read on the forward strand.
TTATTCTCTCTCCCTCACGAGAGAAAAGATTTTGACGAGGGAGACGACTAAATATTTATTTTTCTCTCTTCGTCCTAATAATAAATACGTTTCATTATACAATCATGTAGTATAGTCTTGTGCCGTTAATTTCTGTTCCACAAAATTTCCCCCCTTCTCCTGCTCCATGCTATCGCTATCTCTATTTGAAATTCAAATACTCAGCTCACTTCTCTTCTGGCTCTGTTACGACAACTGCTACAGTTGTTCTTGACGGAGAAGAAGAGTCTCTGTGCCTTTCTGAATTTTTTTTCTTTTTTTTCTTTAAATAGTTTTACATTTTGTGTCGCAGGCGTCACAAAATTGCAATCTAAATAGTTGTTATTTTTCTGCAAAGATTTACAAACGAGAAACATATTATACGTATATGCATATATGTACACACACATATATAATCAAGACACACACACAACTGTTCTTCCATTTTCTCTCTTTCGAGTATCAATTTTTATATAGAACGAAAGGAGAAATCACTGTCATTTTGCTCGCCTTTGTGATTTGATTAGGATAGTTACTCAGTCTGTGGTATATAGAACGTTTATAGAAAGAGAGCAATAAAAACGTACGTTTAAAGCATCATGTATTTCGGGAGTAACAACGAGATAACGCTCACAGCAAGAACTACTACTTCACTACTGGTTTTACTCGTAAGAGCACCATTATCACTGGCGTCAGAGTCACAATGCCAAATAAGTCAGTGCTGCCATGGCCGTTTTCAGTTGCCAGCTATGCCGTCATCATCATCATCGTCAACAACACTGTCAGTAGTAGTAGCAGCATCATCATCAGCATCAAGCAATAAGAATAGTTTGTCTGGTAAAAGCACCAATTTTCTTCAAGTTAAATGTAATTAGTGTTAATAATAAAATCTGTTTCTGGTGATGGTGAAATTTAACGGCTTATTTATTTTTTACTTACTTTCTCTTTTCCCCCCCCCCTCTCTCTCTCTCTGTTTGTCTTTCCTATTGTCATCCATCACTGTTCTTTTTCTCTTTTCATCTTTACAGTTGACACAGACGGGTTTTGATGATGGCCACAGGATTAACTGCATTTTGTCTTTTTATCGGAGGCTGGATTCTCTTTCCCGGATTGTTTATTTTACAGCTTTACCTTTGGTCTAAGACGGTGCTTGGGAGACGACTCAGGAAGCAGTATGATCTCACGGAGAAAGACTGTAGTGACATTGCCAACAAGTACGGTGATCCGATAAGACGATTGCGTACACACAATACGCAACATACATAAACACACATTATCAATATGACAAACACAAAAGGGAGCGTTCATAAGAAATGACCGCCAGTCATATTTTTTCTCCAAGATAAAAAAATAGTCAAAACCTCCGCCCCCTAAGCTAAGTTGGAAAGTCTGGCTAAAAATAGCGTTTCGGAGTATCTAGTGCGTGGGCAGAGCAATTCGATCTGGCGTACTTGCTACATGAACGCTTCTTTTCTAGCTGATCCTCATTGATTTGATAACGATTCTTGAATAAGAGATGATTCAGCAAGAAAACGGATTATTGTGTTTTGCAAAGCATATTATACCACTTGCATGCCTAAGTACACACGCCTGCCTTTTAATACGTAAATACACACAGATGTACGTACGTGTGCATATTTACATACCTATAAAATGCATATAAAAATAGATGAACCTTCTACATACTTTGTCCTTTCTCTCCTTGTACACACAGACTCGTCTCCGCTTTCCAAGCGATTTTGGCAACGACCACGGGCACAATTGTGTGCAACTATTGTTACGACGACGTGCTCCACCGTTCTCATCCACTCACCTTAATTTATGCTTGGTTTGGATTACCGTACTTCTTTTATGATACCATTTCCATGTTCTACGTGTCAACAATCACAGGCCTCCACCCGAAAAAGGATTCCATCTGGAAAAGGTTTTACCGCTTCGTGCTCAAATCCCCGGTGATTGTAATACACCACATTGTTCTTGCTCCCGTGGGCTTTACTCTGCTTTTGGTATGATGATGATTTCTATGATAACAGTGATAATCGTCTCCCTGTTTTCCTCACAATAATAATAATGAGTATAATAATGGCGGACTTTTAATACGTGATCCTCACTATTTTTCTATGTCAATGATACGTGCGTGGCACATATGTTCACACAGTTTATGAAATGCCCCTTAACATTTCATGTTATCAAAAAGAATTTTTTATAATTTTTTGCCGTTTTTCTTCTGCGATTTTTTACAGTTTTTCAGAGATGGTATGAGAAAGGGAGACTTTTTCATGGGAACGGTATACCTAATGGAGGCGAGCACACCTTTTGTCTGTTTACGAATTTATTCTCAGCAAATTCAAGGTATGGATTATTATGTAATTTTAAGAAAGTACACGGGTGCCAGCCTGGGTCAATTGTTTTTTTTTGCAGGAATTCAGTATATTTTGAAAATAGAAAAAAAACTTATTTATTTCTGTACTTTGTTTTGTTATCACAGATGAAGTCCTCCGTGTGGTACATGTTGAATGGACTCCTGATGCTTGTTCTCTTTCCAATATTTCGAATATTTAGCCTCTTCTACGCAGCGTACTTGTTTGGCAAACAGCAGAGTATGGGTACTTTGGAAGTAAGAGCCAATAAGACGTTTCTAAAAGCCCAACTTTATTTAAAAAAGAAACATATTAATAAAAAATTATTCTTAATGTTGTATCACGTTCCACGTTATTTTTTGCAGGCCTTGTACGAAATGCCTTTTGGTTGGAAAATCGTCTTTTTACTCGCCGTAGCTCCACAAATGTACTGGTACTTCCTTATGTGGCGGGGACTAGTTCGCATGTTGATCCCCGGCGGCACCAGCACCAGCAGCGGTAAAGACGCAGCAAAAGTACAAGAAGAAGAACGAACTGAACAAGAGATAGAAGAGAAAGCCTACCTCCACAAAAAGAAGTCAGATGAGGATCTGACCTCAACCGCTACAAAGGATACTACTGCTGGTGCCCCGTCGTCGTCTGCAGGGGTCGAGGACAGTGCTAACGAGTTGACTAACGGAGCTAAAGAATTTGCTCACTAAATGCTCACCTCTAACTGTCTCGCCTTCTTGGAGACTCCCTCTCTCTCCCTCGATTTTCTTTTCGTGGTTTCATTTTCCCTTCACATCATCATCATCATCATCATCTTTATTATCAACAATCGCATCGAAATTGGTACTCACCATCTAAACGTTACGTTATCACCATTTTTTTCTCGTTGCGTGGTACTTTTAAAAAAAATGCTGTCTGTGAAGAATAATCCTCGATTATACGTAAAAAAGTGAACCATTTCACTACTTGTAAAAATATCTTCGAAATGACAAGATTTAAATCTTGAAAATATAAAAATCTAACTAAATACTACTAAAATTAATTAAGGCGCATAAACTACACATAATTAAAATATACCATGGACTATAGAAAAACCTAGTAAATTCATTTACTTAAAAACCTTCTTTCTTTTACTGCTCAATTGAGACTATATAATTTTTACCGGACAAAAATATGACATGAGTGTTATATTCTACTAACCTGTACACAAGTTTTTTATGACCTTGATAACTTGTGTACATATACGTTTCCTTTCAAAAAAAAAATTTTTTTTGACAAGCGGTGACAAAAAAACAGCATTTTCTCTCCCACAAATACTAAATACAAGAAAACGACGTGCTTCTCAATTTTCTCCAAAATTCTTAAACAGTTTAAGGTTTAAAAAAATTCATAGATACTTCCAACTAGTTGTCTTTTTACAAAAAAAATTATAATATAATGTATTATGTATATGATGTATGTACATGCAGTTACTATGACCGACACCGATCTATGTTATTTGAGTGGACGGATACAAAAAAAAGTTTACAGTCGTTTAACTGTTTTCCTCTTTTACTGTTACTGCTCTCTTTGCGATGAAATCAAATGCCCTTACCTGACCTTTACCTGAACTTTGACCTACCAACAACGAAAAACAATTACATCTCTAACCACACAACCGTTACTAAATACAATATGTACTACTATCAATATAAAAGGGTATTTAAGGAGAATGTATATTATTTATGCTGGTACATACATGAGTACATTACATTGTGTAAAAGTGTAACTGCATTTAGTGTTATAGTAGGTTATTAAATTAATTATCTTTACTAATTACGAAAGCAGCTACCATTACAAAAATGTGTGCAATTTTTTCGTAAAAATTGTAATAACGTCCAAAAAGGTAGTGAGATAGAAAAAAAGGAGTACTATGTTCACAGAACGACACACACATAGACACACACACACGTAAACTCGACTTAATTGTAAGAATGACGACATAAATAATGTGTATAGATTGACTTGATAATAGGAAGAAAAACAGCAAATTATAATAATGGTAACGGTAATATTATTTTATTATTATGGCGTTTGTTGTCGGTAGGAATGTTCTGTGTCATGTGCATGTGCTACTTTAATTATCATTCTAGTTCTAATCGTTAGAGATTTGTGCGTACATAGATGTATGTACATTTTATGTTTCCAAAAAAATATCTCAGCCATTCAGTATTGCTAAAGTTACACTGTAACATGAAACAGTCACTTGTTCCATTAATTCTAACTGTGTAGATTGATTTTACAATAGTATATTTAAGTAGCAACCTAAAAAAATATATAAAAAAAAAGTGTATTCATTTCAAAGTCTTTCTCTCTTCCACTTGTTTCCTCTCTACTTTCCTTTTAACAGAGTACCTCGTCGTGTAAAACCCTTTAAAAAATCTCCTGTGTGGATGGACTAGATGCAGTGCGTCTGGTGTGCTAAAGTGTACGATGGTTGTTGTATGTACACCTACAATGGTGTATATTATATAGTTATGTAAGCTCTATAATAAGCATGTTGAAAATCCTTGTAACTGTAAAAAAAACTGTTAAACGTTTTTGTTTGAATGAAACTGGTGTGAAGTATGAAAATAAAGAGGAAGAGTGCGAGTGACAGATTAGACATAATAAATTACGTGGAATCATTTGATGGGAGGAAATACGCGTAACTTTCATTAGGTAAGCATATAATATTTCGTAAATGGAATTAATTTCTTCATGGCGGAAATTTGGCAATATTTTGGTAAATAAAAATATCAACGAAAATTTTCTTTGAGTGTTCATCATCAAAATTAAGAGCTGTATACTCATTAATTAACTATTATGGCCAAGGTTCACACTAGAGAGAAAGTCTTTTTGGTCATTTAGACAGTGATAGAACTTTATTTTTCAATTTTTATTTTGTTCTTTTATCTTTTTAACAGGCGATGTAATATTTATGGTTAGCTGTGGTAAACCCCCATTCTATGTTGAGTACCGAGGTGTCAGGTTACCCCTATAGGCTATCAAATCAGAAGCATTTTTAAT
>JAHZNB010006532.1:0-11500 GCA_027744295.1 Callyntrura guangdongensis
CTGATCTCCCATTTTACCGTTTAGTTTTTATCACTCAGCATTGCATGAGACATAAATCATTGCTTTAAAATGTTGAGAATGTAAATGAATAGATTTTGACTATTTTAGCATATAAGTTTTCAAATTGATAACTTTAAGTCCATGAACGGAGTATTGTATGCGTACTTTGTAAGGATTATGTGTCTCTTTTATGTCTGTACGCCTTTCATGCGTATGCGTTATATGTATGTATACGTTTAGATATGTATGCGTATAATATGAGTAGTTGTTTTAAGATGTATACGTTTCTTCTTATGTTAAATGACCGTTATATGTTTTGTTCTTATATTATATGTCCAACATTCAAACTTTCTAACCACTTTTTTTAGTACTTGCATCGAGCGCTTTCCCATTTACTTCCGGTCCCACGTAGGAAGTAAAGAGTACAAACATATTGTGCTGGGAATATATGTACAAGGACATTTTGGGGCTCTGGGGATCAGTCGAGACGGGGGTCTTCAGGACAAACCAATGTCTTACTCGAGGCTCTCTGATCTCGTCTTTGAGTATGCCAAGTGCTACGGGCAAAGTGGTCACATATTAAATGAAGTCAAATTTGGAAATATCATTACTCATGATCAACACAGCTTGGAAAGGCTGTTTACCAAAACATATGCGGTGCCCATTGTGGGCTGCCTTCATAGTGATGTTGAACGAAGCGTGGAAAAATTTGCCAAGTTACTCCGGTCTAATGTAAGAGAGCTTCAACAAACGTTACACAAGAATTGCAATAATTTCAAATAATATTTCTCTGACTCTGTAACAGTTTTCCCTTGTTTCTCTTCAGATGGGTCTAGCCTGTCTCAAATCGCTCCGAATGGATTCACAACATTCGTCAACCGCTGGTCTTCAGTCTAGAATTAGTAGGAGCAAAACAAGTCTCACGGGTAATATCAGCGTTTCCGGCGGAAGTAGTCGAAGTTCCGTAAATATACGCTCGAGAGCGCTAAGTATGGGACCACTTGTTTCATTCCGGAGCAGTAGCATCAGTAATACTGCTGCTAGAGGGGAGGAGTTGCGTAATCAGCCCAGTAAAACAGTAGTAACGCGGTCACGATCAGTTAAAGGACAAAAGCCAAGTAAATTATTTTAGATGTTTCCCTGCGTTCACCTTAGTTAAAATTTAACTGTTTCATGTATGATCGGCAATCTTCAAAAGTATTTTAGTACGAAATTCTACCAAAAATTGGCAAAATTCCTCAGAAAAAAGCATGTTGCCTGTGCAAAAATAAATGCCTTTTTGTTGGCTCCGCTCAATAAGTACGTACGACTATATAATCACATCACATCACTGCCTTTACATCTCTCAAAGGGAATTCGACAGGGACCAAGTTACTCAATTATGTAAAAACTGGAAAAGAGCTCTTCTGTAAACATGAAGCAGCTTTGCACAATGAATAAAATAAAACAACTGGGTACTTTTCTTATTTTTGTATACATATATAGTTAAAAATAGTCTCTTCATTTATTTAAAAACAGTATGAATGTATAACAACAAGCTATATAAAATGAGTAGTACAAATTTCAATGGTTTTCAACCATTTTACTAGTACGATAAGAACATTATATAGCCATAAATGACATCACTAAAAGGCACACTTACCAGCAAATTCATCAGTTTTATCTTCCAGGAACAATATCAAATTTACTACTAAACTACGACTATATATATATACTACCAGACAATTTGTCACTTGTAATTTTAATTCATGCTGCATTATTAGTTTTAAAACATATTGGTTTAAAATCATTTCATATTATAGAAAATTGACTTAACAAGGTATAAACGTTTTAAGCGTTCGGTAAAATTATTAATATGAAGATGCGTCTTTTTGATTTTTAAGTCGTGGTTGTATTTTGTATTCTCGCTATAAATGGAAAACATTTTGTAAAACAGTATCACGACAAAAGACCAGAATAATATAAATTACTACCCACTATAAAAAGGCTTAAGTAGCATTTTTGTAAAAATCGACCATAAGTGTAACTTAAGTGAGTATGTACTATGTTCCATCATCACTGGAGAGAGATATAATATTAATAATATATAATGCTTCCTCAACATAATATTATATTAAAACGTTAAAAGTAATAATGATTTGGTACTGAAACGTATATCAAGTTACGTATAATTAATAATATAATAAAAAAACGTGATGCAATAAAGTGAACCCTGTATACGACTTGAATGTAAGTTATCATCATGATATGATCAAGACAATCTGCATTTCCCGTTTTCCTTCGATTTTATAGCTAGTTGAGATACTTTCGGCAGTGCTTAGATTTACAGGAACAAGGTATTTTCTCTTCTTCCTTTTCAAACTGGTAGTCATACATAAGTTCTGATCCGCGTTGAATTCGTCGCAATGAAAAAATGATGATGTGATCCTTTCCAGAAATTTTCACTGTTTTTGCTTCGCAGTTTGGCTAAAAATAAAGAGTAATTTGATCATTACTATGATATGTACTTGCTTTAATTTGTAAAAAAATAACACAACTACAACTGCTGTATAAGAAAGCAATTATTTGTTTGCAAGGGATTCTTTGCAACTTACTTTTTCTATGTCTCGTTTTGTGAATAAACCTATTCCATGGATGTCAGATTTTTTTATTACTAAGTACTCACGCCATTTTTCTTTCATTTTTCGATATCGCATTCCAAGAGGCGCTGACAAAAATTTCAGTGCCTGTTCTAATTGATCTTTCACCATCATCAGCGGTCTGTTTTAGAATAAAAAATATTGAGATGTTAAAATCTAGAAAATGCATTTTTATTTATGACAACTGCATGACTTTTACCTGTCGCTGTCACAAATCGGATTCCTGTGCAAGCTAGTTAGCCACCCAAACATATCAAAAGACTTTCTTCCAGTGAACCTTTCGAGTCTGGCACTACCTGATTCATTGGTGTTTATAATTTCCTCTATATCCTCATCATCATCGTTTTGATTGCGTTGCTCCGTCTTTCCTGACAATGACGAAGGCAGGGGTACAAGAGAACTACTTGCAAGGGGTTCACCTTCGACAGCTAAAGGAGGGGATGGCGGTGGAGTTGGCACTTTAGCATTTTTCTGCGATTGTGACAATGCCTTCAGCCCTGGTAGTTTTTGGAGCAGAAATTTAATTGCTCTGTGGGTGAGGCCCAATTTGTTGAATATGGCTTGCGCTTCCATTTCATTTTCTATAAATTCAAGTAGCGTAATTACAGAAATTCAATTATTATTGAATTAACTATTAAAATTATGAGAAAGAAAGAATTAAAAAAACCACTCTCGGCAAAGACGTGTATGCATAACTTACGAGGTAGAGCAATATTCGTAGCTGGATAGGAAATGGGAGGTAAATTATGATTAAGGCGGGTGCCCTGGACAATTTGAAACACTCTATCCCATACATCTAAAACATCGCTGGATTGAAATAGTACTTTGTTGTTGCTTTCCATTCGACCTTCATATACAATTACTGCTCGGTGTGTCTATTTAAAGTAATTTCTCTGGTTAATCAAATTATATTTTTTAACATAATTAATAAAATATTAGTTGCTTTTCTTTACCAGTCGCAAATTAGTTCTGCTACCGTTGGTGCCATTATTATTATTATCTCCTACTCGGTGGGCATTGGAATCGTCCCCATTAGTAGAACCATTTGTACTACCATCCTCTGCAATGGTTACGTTTCCTTCATTTGTGTCAGGGTCAGGATTAGGAACAATGCGAATACAAGGCACGATAACCACGTTTGTAGCAGTACCCTCTTGAGGTCCCGTAGTAAGTCTACTGCTCAAAATCCTCCCCTTTATTTTCAAACTTTTGAAAGATCCATTGGCCTTGGCTGAGTCACCTTCAATCTTTTTAATGGAGTAAGTATCGCCTCCTCCCATTTTATGCAGTGTCAATCGTATTGACTTAGCTGCTGGTCCACCACCTCCTGAAGAAGGGGAAACTTGGAGAATTTTTCGTTTTACTCCAGATGTAGCCGACGTAGTGCTGCTGCCATTACTGTTCAGTACGGGAGTTGATGGAGCAGAAATGCTTTGAATGCTGCTACTGGGCGATGATAATTGAGGAGAGGAAGACGCTGACTGGGATGCGGAAGAGGAAGGAAGTTGTGTCGCAGGGGGAATACCATGATCAACTAGAGTCAACCTTGGTATGGGAATATTCAAATGTGGAGTCTCTGTTTCCGTCACCTGTTGATGGGAAGACCCAATTGGATTTTCGTCGCAAGGAGGGGGTTCAAGAGTAAATACATGATGCGGAATTGGGTGAGATGGTGAGATAGATGTGACAGGTATTTGAAGTGTTAGTGTCGAAGATGGCGGTGGAGGTGACGCTGTAACAAGAGTTATATGATGTCCTAGGGGTGGTGAACCCTGACTAACGATTGTTGTTGTTGTGGAAGGTATTTGATGCTGCTGTGGAGGTGAGAGCGCTGCCGAAGGAGAAGGAGACAAGAAGGTCGATTCAATTTGTGAAATTTGGTCGGACAATCTTTGCAAGGGATTTTCCATAGGGCGGACCACAGCAATGTTTGGACTGGAAATAGGGGCATTGGCACCTGCCACCCCAATTATACCAACTTGCTGTTGTTGAGCAGGTAAAATTTTCAACTGAGACCCCGGCGGCTGTTGAGAACTTGAACTTTGCGTAGGCGCTGCTGCTGCAGAATGTGCAAAAGCCAATTGAAGTGCTGGAGTTCTTGCTGCTGCTGCTGCGGCTTGAACCCTGACAACCTTCGGCTGCGATTGTTTTGGAAGTGCGGGTCGAATGGAAATTGGTTGCTTTGGAGCAATATTTGGACTTGTCGTTTTCAGTTGCGTGTGGTGCGGGTCATTGGGACTTGGATAGGGTAGCACTTTTTTGTACTTATCAAGAGCACTGGTGGTGCCTGTTTTTTCCTTACACGACGCACATGGGCATGGTGCTGATTTCCCCACAGAATTGAAGGTTCCGGGTGAGGACGATGACGACGAACAAGGAGAATGGAGTACTACCCCATTGGCAGTGGCCGTGCAGTTATTTGTTGACAAAGCTTGGTTAATTCGTTGTAGTTGTTGACTTGGTGTACCACTACCTTGAAGCCCTGGTACAATGTTCAGTAATTGTGTTGCGTTATTTCCACCGAGAGGAGAAGACGTCAATCCATTTTGTGCAACAGTTTGCTGCTGAGGCTGAGTTGGGAGCATAATAATATACGTATTTCCCGCGTTGTCAGTGACCTGAGCAAATTGCTGGATAACTTGAGGGATCGTTGGCTGTTGAGGTTGTGATGACTGTTGAATTGGTGCAGACTGGTCTGTTTGTTGAGGTTGTGGGGCAGACTGCGGTTGACCAGTCAGAGATGGCGTTGTTACCTCGGCAGAGCTGCTCAATTGTGGTTGTTGTTGCGGCATTTGGATTTGTTGTGCGGGTTGTCCAGTCTTAGCCCACTGTAGGGTTCCATTTATCATTACAGGCTGCATATTTTGTGGTTGGAATTGAGGTTGGTTTGAAGGTTTGTTTGTATCACTACTCGTTTGTTGCAGTTGAAGTTGCTGTTGCAAAGCCATAAACTGCTGCTGCTGTTGTTGTAATTGCAGTTGCTGTTGAAGATTAAATTCCACTTGACTTGGTTGAAGATTTGAATTTACATTCCCCTGTTGAATCATGGACGCGTTTAAGTGTTGCTGCTGACTGACTTGCTGTTGAGATGGAACCGCTTGTACTGACACTGTTGCTCTCGGATGCCTGCTGAATATTGAAAACTGGCATAGTAGGCGTGGTTCCTGCGGGTGTTTGAACTGGTACAGGGCTTGAATTCTGGATCGACTGTTGCTGTTGGAACATGGACGAAGCCAAGGCCAAAGCTGACTGCTGTTGTTGTAAAGTTGAAATATGCTGAAGCGATGATGACACCTGTGGTTGCAGTTGGTGTTGTATTGGGAATGGGAGCCCGGCAGGATTAGTAGGGATTTGTTGCGGGCTACCGTTAAACATCGCTTGTTGCTGGATAACTTGAGGCAGCTGCTGGGACTGTCCTAAGTTCTCAACAGAATGCTTTGGAAAGCCGGAAGCTGAAGGATTCTGGAAGTATGATGAATACTGTGCCAGCTGCGACTGTGCGTGAAATTGTTGAACTCCTTCTAGTGAATTTGGAAGAGTTCCCACGCCTGGGGCTGCTTGTGGCGGAGGAAATTGTGCGGATTGTGGGTTCAGTCCAGTGGATTGATGAGGCAGTTGTTGCGGGTGTTGATGATGATGAACTGGAGGGAAGGACATTGTATTAGTTGGTATTTGAGAATTAGTTGGCTGAGGAAACTGGGTTCCTCCAGGTGGTACCGTGAAAGTAGTTGCTGGCTGCACGTGGTTTGAATTCGTAGGCATCCCAAACTGCCCAATGCTACTGCCGCTGGTGTTTGTAAAAATATACGGTTGCTGTACTTGTCCTGGAACAGGAATTCCTCTTTGATCCTGTTGCACTGGAGGAATTTGACCGGCTGATTGGCCAGGAATAGTCGAGATTCCTTGGGGAAGTTGTGCTAACTGTGGCTGAGCTGGACTGTGTAGTCGTTGTTGGTCAGGTATTGCATGTCGTAACATTTGGGTCTGAGCCACTGATGCTATTTGATGTTGTGATTCTAATCCACCGTTAGCTCCTACAAACATTCCTGAATGTGGATGATTGGTTGAAAAAGCCGGTGAAGTATGAATACCCGAAACACCATTTTGAACCCGAAATAGTAGAGTGAGGTATAACTGATGGTGCTTGACTTGTGTAACCGAGAGGAAAATGCGAACCAGGAAATTGTGACAGGGGCTGGGAGGTGACAGATGGTGATGAATGGTGAGGATGATGGTGATATGCATCTCCTGCGGACGTTGCCATTTGCTGAGAAACTGGCATGATGGTACTATGTAACACTGTTCCTGGCATCAATTGCGCTTGTGTGTATGTTGGTGGGTTGCCGATGCCGACTGTGGTTGGAAGGGTGGGAATGGAAAGGGACACTGCCGTTGTAGGTGGAACAATAGTCGTTGTTGACGTAGTAGACGAAGACGACGAAACAGGTATAGAGGGCGATGGTGACTGACTAATTATGTTACCGTGTTGAGTGATAGATGAAAGGTGTGAAAATGTTGACAGTGGTTGTGAGAGACCAACTGGAGTTGAGGAATTTGATGGATGGGTGGTTGCTACAGAAGGAAACATGGGTGTTGGAGGCAGTGGCAGTGACAACTGGGGAGTTGGAGTGCGAGATTCTTGTTGGCTCTGAGGTGTTGCACACTTTCGTGCTGGAGATGCCGTTCGGGACGGAGAATTAGTTGAAATGTTTGTTTTTGGAATGGGTGACATTTCTAACCTTTCTAGTGTCAACCCTGACGCATTAATTACTTGTGGTGTGTTGTCAGGAGGAAGAATAATTTTTATAGGCGATTTTCCGGAAGCAATTGAAATTTCTTGATACTTTTTTGGTGGAAGTTGTACAGGAGGAGGTTTGGGAGGAAGTGTTTCTATATCTTGACGAGAGATATTTGACGATTGAGTCTTTACTTCGTCAATGACTACATCTTCATCTGAAGAAGATGTTGACTCCTCTTCTGAACTTTCTACTATTGTTGGCTCAGGTGGAGGAGGCATGGGAGAAATCACAGTTTCAGGTATGGTTTGATAAACAGTCCAATTTGGTCGACTTTCCTGCTGAAAGCTTGGAGCCTCATCAACTACATCTACATCATTTCCTTCTTCTTCCTCTTCATCAGAACTGAAGGGAGTACAATTAGGAAAATGATTCTGAAAACCTACAAGCGTCCTATACGTCATTTTACACTGCGGACAAGTAACTGGTCCTTCACTCTGAGTAGTTGAAGGTGGTGGTTGTGCTGGAGGAGGGTCAGGATTTACCACGTCTATGGACACACTACCACTACTTCTATGGCTAATCAGTTGATGAGCATTTGCTGCATACTCTTTTTGTTCGTAGTCCTCCTCTGACGAGGTGTCCATAATTCCGGGACTGGAATCTGGACTCTTTATTTGCATAAACTCTTGCACACGTGTCACATGTTCACTATTGCCATGCATATTTTCCTCCGCGTAGCGGGCTTGCAAAATGGGTTGTTGTGGTTGAAATGGATGTTGTACTACGTTACTTGTCGATGGTGACGGTGTCGGCACTGTTATAGGCAATGGATTTTTTCTTGGCCTGCCCCTTCCCCTTGGTGCTGTTGGTGGCACTGACGACGCAGCCCCTATCTGAGAAACCATTGGACTTTGATTTTGAATTTTTTTCTCTTTTTTCACAGTTTCCTTCAAATTTCCATCTTCGCCTTTCTTTTTCCTTGGGCTGTTTCCTTTTGGATTTTTTTGCTTGCACCATCCCGTATGTCTGCTCAAGCTGACTTTATTGTTAAACTCTTTTTTGCAATTCGGGCACTTGAACACTTGAGGCACTTTAGAACCTGCTCCCGCCACTGGGGATTTTTTACGAGATCGTAGCAACCGCTTCGTAGGCATTTCCTCTCTCGCTTTTTGCCTTGTAAAACGACCTTTCTGTACAACATCCCCTTTCAATCTAGTACCCGAAGTAGATGCTGATGATGACTGTTGTTGAGGACTAGTATTCCTGGTTGGTCGACGCTGGGCTATCACTTCTTCTTCGCCATCACCGTCCTCGTCATCATCCTCAGATGTAGTATCCTCCTCCTCAGATTCCTCCTCGTCGTCTTCTTCTTCTTCCTCACCNATCACTTCTTCTTCGCCATCACCGTCCTCGTCATCATCCTCAGATGTAGTATCCTCCTCCTCAGATTCCTCCTCGTCGTCTTCTTCTTCTTCCTCACCTTCGTCATCTTCCGAATTTTCTACAGATGTCGACGACGTTTCCTCCTCTTCCTCCTCCGAATATGACTCATCCGGATCTTGCTGTCGCCCTCCTCCAGGTCCACCGTTATAATGAAAAATCATCTTATAGTTTAAATATTTTATTGAAAAACCGACGTGCTAATTTTTCCACTTCCACAGAAATGGTCAGCTAGTACCAAGCCTTGTTTTGTAAAAAGTACGGCTCTGAAAGACTGGACTTCTGTATAAAAATTAATTTATTATTTTTATTATCAATAGTTAAATCCTGTCTCAAAAATACTACTTTGATTATTATACCCAATTATAATACCAGGAGTATCCATGAAATGTCAAATTGTACAGTCACAGTCTCTTCGTTGTCACTTGTTGAACTGTTTCGATAACTGTTTCTTCCCCCTCTGCGACTTTTGGCGTTTTTTCTTCCTTTTCTTAACCTTACTATTAACGCACGGCATTCTCAACACCGTTCAAAATGACGTCCGCGCGTACCTCTCTCCAACATGCTATCGTCAGTTTAAATCCGCAAAAAAATCTTATACTTATAATCTTACTGTTATTTTCTGAAAATTTGTACTTCCTGCTGGTACCACTGGAGTGACGGATCCTTTCGACACTTTTATTGCTTACATTGATAAATGAGTTTATGGCAATTTTTTCTTCTTTATCTAACTCTCTGGACTGGAAGGACCCACGCAAATAGGGCAAATACACCAACACCAACCAAGTGCTAGAAGAAAAACACGACAATAAATCACAAATCTGTTACGCTGTAGGAGGATCTTGGGTCTTGTTGTAATCTGTTGCCCGATTCCACTACGCACTACTATGGACTTCCATTATTATTGTAGCCATAAAAAAATTATCTTTGTGGGAATTATTGCGGGGATTACTGCATTTTTGTGTTTTCCTTTCCCTTCATCACAGTAAAACTTGTCCAGTAGTAGCAGTACATTGCTTTATCCAAACAAAAAATAATGAATGCACCTCTCTACTTAAAACCAAGTGCTAGAAGAAAAACACGACAATAAATCACAAATCTGTTACGCTGTAGGAGGATCTTGGGTCTTGTTGTAATCTGTTGCCCGATTCCACTACGCACTATGGACTTCCATTATTATTGTAGCCATAAAAATATTATCTTTGTGGGAATTATTGCGGGGATTATTGCATTTTTGTGTTTTCCTTTCCCTTCATCACAGTAAAACTTGTCCAGTAGTAGCAGTACATTGCTTTATCCAAACAAAAAATAATGAATGCACCTCTCTACTTAAATATTTTACTCCACTGTACTTTTTCGTAGGAAAGGACAGCGTAGGCAGAGAAGTTTTACTACTACATATTGGTTTGGCATTTTATATGCGTTCTCACGGCTTCACACTCTCACCACCAATATCATTACCACCATACAACTTTCAAAATTCTTCATGGTGGTCTACGTAATAGTCCAGTACCATGGTTCATTTCCCCATCCTTCCATGTCTTTCTCATTACCATCCTTCTAGTGAAGAATCTCCCTAGTTTTGTGTGGTTACAATCTTGCATTGTACAGAAATCTTCTCCCTCTCTGTCTGGATATTATATGACGATGACGGTGGCAAATGAGTTTGAGCATGAGGGCGGATATGTACGATGATGTTTTATGTGTGTAAGTAAGGTAAACTTCAGGATGATGTAGTTTTAGCACTCGGATGAAAAACTCCTCATCTCTCCTTACCATTACCAAACCAGGCACAGGCGTACCACGAATTGAGAAGATGTACTGAAAGGATATATAGGTAGGTGGTTTCAATACTGCAGCACTGCAATAATAAATAATAATGAAAGGGTACGCTGACTGAAGGACGAACGTAACAATGTTTTGGGGTATGACGGGGTACAGTGTCCTTTAATGACGAGATGAACAATATTGTTGTCCGTTTCTTTGTTGGGTGCATGTTATACATAACTGTGTGTAAGTCGTATATGTAGGAATATGTACATTGTTGATTCAGAGAATTCAACCCTTTTAGCATGTCGATTGAAGAATGGAATATTCCACAGCCTAAAATAAATGCATGCATTGTGACTTTTTGACATTATTTTGTGTCGTAGGCTTTACAATAACTGGGACACTGACTAATTCTCATGGTGCCCCAAAATCAAGCAACAGCTGCAGCTAAAAAGAATACGTACAACAACAAGTCCAAGTTATCATGAATTTCGCTTTTGGGTAAAAAGATGTATAATGTTACAAGTTTTTCCCTCGGCTTTTGTGTTTTTCATAAGGCATACGAAATCCGAAATCGTTTGTGGCTCTGTTGCTGGGTACTGGGTGGTTGCATGAAAACAGAAAAATAGTCAATTCGATGAACACGTGTAACACTATGAGTCTCCAAAACTGACTTTTAATGTGGTGAGGTGACAGTGTCATAGACAATCGGCTTAATTTAGCTTTACGACTTCGGAGAAACAGCTTTTATGTGGAAACATACGTGCCACGACGTTCACGTTATGGTCACGATCACGACTATGGTGTAATGTAAATGTAACTAGCCACTTCTCGATAGTGTGAATAAAAACAAGGGAATGTATTTATGTTAAATAGTATTTTTTTCCTATCAAAGCTGATGTTGCTGGTGAC
>JAHZNB010006533.1:0-23597 GCA_027744295.1 Callyntrura guangdongensis
ATATAATAATAACGTCTTACGGTGACGGTGGGGAAGGTGCGATTAGGTATGTCGACAAAAGGTATCGTGTATATGCTTACGTATAACAACTCAATTCTTTTTAGAAGAGTAAAAACACCCCCTCATGTAAAAAAGCACTACGATGGTTATTTTTGAATTCTATGAAATGAAAAAAGGAACATTTTACTGTATGAAACCAGGAAGACGATGTCGTTGTCGTCTTGATATTTTACATGTATTTACGGGCAATATTGCTTTTGCTGTTACTCCAATCTGGTGAGTACAACCCTCGTGGGAATTGTTTGTTGACGACACAATATGTGCGATGCAATTGTGAAATGTTTGTGGCACGGTACACCGAGCTTTTATACTCTAGTGACAAAATTATGCATAATATGCAGAGATAGAGATCAGGAGGGAGGAAGAACTTTTTGAATAAATAGAGGGTGTAAAATGCATTTTTAGTATTCCTCAAGACGGATTTAAAAGTACAATATTGTAATATGATGGGAGGTGTGTGTAATGCATTTTTGATACTTATTTTTTCAAAAGAAAGCGGAAACAAGGAAAGGACTGAAGGTGAAAGGCGCAAGATATTTTGACAGAAACCTCCGTACAAATTGCATGTGTCGGGTAACAAGGAACGTGCTGGTTTTTTGAAGGAAAACGAACAGGAAATGCACGATTACTGTTGCGTGCCACTGGAGGCTGAAGATTAAAAGTTGGAAAAGTAAACGAAGGAAAGGTCTCTGAACTTGGGCTTTCCGGGGGGTGAGAAATGTGGGTACATTTTTTATACATGTAATCAAGCAGCGTGCAGTAAGCATTCATACGGCATTACACCTTTCTGTTTTCTATATGGAACCCATTTTAAAGGGATTTCGCTAGAGTCTTCTACGAATCCAAACGGTGTTTACTTCTCAAAAAAACCTCCTGCTACAAAATAAAGGATGAAAAATATTTGAAAAGCAAAATGTGTTCATTTATGCATGGCTTCATTCAAATTTTCCAACTTTCATCATCACCATCAACGCATCGTATTCAACTTTTCTTCTTTACTTTTTCATATAATGTGTACATACATAATTGAATATATCGTACCATACAATACATATAAGATGAAGTTCAATAGTAACAATATAATAAATAATAATAATAATAATAACAATATAACACACTCTGATGAACAAAACGGTTATCTACTTATCTTGATCAATATACATGATGCATAAAGTTGTACATACACGTTGAATACATCAATGGAATACATACCCATCCAGGTTTACAGGTAATATATGGATATTCACTGTTTCGAAAACTATAAGAAAAGTAGCACGTACATAATAACATTTGTAAATAACAATACCTATATATACGATGGTAGTCACAACTTCACAAAATATATATAATATATGTACATGTATATACATACCAATAGACAGACAACCATTCATTCATTTTCCTGTCAAATACCTTTCTCCGTCCGACGCTGGGTGCACACATTCAATCACTCACACGAAAGCTATTTTGTAAATATGAAATAAAAACAAGAGAAAGTGAAAGTCGGAAATTTTGTTCAAAGTGTATTACACTTTAGCTTAGTCACACGCGCAAAATGCTATTTCTTGTGATTAGAAATCCAATAATGTACAACTTATCTGCTGATATCAACACTTTTACACGTACATCTTTTTGGAAAGGTTTATATATTTACACACACACATCTCTGAATTTTCACACATTAGTAAATAGTAATAATAGTTTTTCATTCAGTTTACACTTACTTTATACCTGGATGTATCTCTTCTAGTTTTTAAAATTTACATACATATAACTAATATATACATGCTTTCATTAACGCGACGATTGTTAGATTCATTGTCAGTTTCGATAGGATTTTCAAATCGTATTGTGCTAGATACATTTTCGTCAAATAATTGTACATACATACACTATTTATGTTCAATGGCTATATTTATTCTACATCGATCACAGTTTGAACGACCTTCTCCGATTTCCTTGGAAACTCTACCATAGATGTAGTTTTTGCCCGTAATAAAGTTGCCATAGTTTGCCATGGTTACAATCCCCCCGTTTTGGAGATATGGACGGTCGGAAGAAAAGCCTTGTAGCTTCATCATTTTAACTTCAATTTTGATGAAACTGGGGTCGATCATCAGCTAAAGATTAGTAGTTTATAATACAGTCAAAACAGTTTGAATTTTTATCGTCACGAAGCAGCGATATTGCAATTTAAAGTGAAAATTTATAAAATTTCAAGCATTCGCCGGGAAATCCGTTCCCATTTCAACATTTCTCAACCGATTTTCACAAATTTAGTGTCAAAAGAAAGCCCAGAAAATTTTACTTCCCGGCTTTTTTTTAAATCTCATTTTTCGAAGTTTAAGTTAATTAAATAAACACTTAAGTGTTTAAAAACATGTTTTTAAAAGTTAATTGGCTGTAACTTTATTATTTATTAAAATTTTAAAATTTTGGAAAAAGCCGGTGAAGAAACAACTCTTACCTTTCGTTTGACACCAAATTCAAAAAAATCGGTTAAGAAATAAGGAAATGGGAATGGATCTCCGATGGCTACTTTCGATCACGCAGATCATTCATATGATGCTTTTTATATTTTTACAGTTAAATTTAACAGTATTCAACAAAATTAGATATGCATATGGATTATGTTATAAGGTAAGCTTTTATCTTTTTAATTATTACATATTTATTATATAGTATAATTATGTTAAAATCAAAATTAACAAAACAAAATCAAAAACAATAATTTAAACAATACCAACAAGTAAAAAATTACACCTAGGACAATACGATACGATACATAAGAAAAGTAATATGACGTTATAAAGGAAATCAAACATCATAGCCATGGTTTGTGCTGGTGTGTCTTTAGTATGCGGTCGCATACTAAAGACATTGACTTTGATATCAAAATTTATATAATTTATTTTATTTGATATCATTATTTATATTTATGGTTTATCAAAGTCAATGACTAAAGACGTTGCTAAGGTTTGCAAAGGGCCCCCAACTTGTAACTTTCCAAAACGCAAACTACATGTTTCCAAGTGGAAATTTGAAAGGCTCGGAAAGGAAAGAAGCATGAATTCACATTTGCATAACGAATATTGGAAATCAACGAAATAAATGATGAATGATTCAAATTTTTAAAAACATGAAGATATTATTTATTGACATTATTACGACTGGAATTTAGTTTATGTATCACATTCTACAGAGAATAAATAAGTAAAAATGCAAAATATGAAAATCATTGATCGTTTTAAGTCAACCGTAGCAATTGTGTCCATATCTAGAGAGAGAAAATGTTTAAATTTTTAGCAAGTGGTTTGCTTTTCTTTTCCACAGAGTGCACAAAGGTTATTCTAGCAAGGTGTCTTCATAGATATGTACATTTCAACAACAATGACATGATATGATGCATTGCCATCATTATATTATATTGTAATATTTTTTTTAAAACTCGGTAGACAGTAAAATATATAACTGGAAGCAAACAATGAAATGAAAAAATGCTCTATCGTACTAGTACTAGGCATTCAATTGATTGGAGGTTGTTTGAAAAATATATTGAATTTTTACCCTCCTCCGTGACGGAGGCAGTAGCCATATCTAAAGAAATATTACAATAAAAATATTTTTAAATAAAAATAAATACGATAAACTTTTATCTGCGTAACATTGATAGTCTGCCGACGACCACTGTGTATGGAAATCTTGAATTTTTAAATAAAAAACTTGGCATTTCAATGAAACTCACCCGTGACCACCAGCTTCCGTAATAATTATAACACGACAACCATCAATGTTTGTCTCCTATGAATGCAGAATAAACATGGTTCAAAATCTGTAAATGGTCTGTGGTTTGAAATATCTGAATTCGAAATTACCATCACTAGTACTACTGACGTTTTCGAAACCATTTCTACATTTTTGGTAATAACAGCGCTGAGCTCGTCAGAGTAAGTAAATACCTTACTTACTAAATAATATAACTTCCTTTGATAAATACAAATAAAATGTAGCAATCGGTGATTTTTCATTGTTTCCCTGATTCTGTTTCGATCAATAAAAAATCTCTCCTCAAGTCTGTAAATCTGAGAGAAAAGAGTTGAAGGATTGGTGAAATCAAAAGTTACATTGTAAATAATCGTTATATATATACTGACAAAAATCCCACTTATTTAAACTTTTCGAAATTTTTAATTGGATTATTTTCATTTTTCCATAACTGAATCTCAAGACATATTTTCTCGTATAAATAGTGCAGTGTACGACAATAATAACAACCAAGAAGCATTTTGTTAGAATGAAATTCAATTATTTTTTGTTTTACATGTAATCCAGCATATTTAAATGCTTGACTTTATTTCATTTTTCACTTTAGACAAGTTACAATGTACATTTTTATCATTTTCAAGCATTTTCGGTATTAAATATATTATATAATAATAATAATGACATCAGCAATACTTTGACAAATGACTATAACAGTAGTAATAAATTCAATGTACAATAATATATTATTAATAACTTTATAAAATGTGATAACATGTGCGGATATAGTAGTTTTAACCAATCTAGAATACCTTTTCCTGATATCCCACATAAGTAAACTTGACACTTCGTATATATTGTAATGGATGATTTCAAGCGACATATAATAATGATACATATAATAACAATTAGTAGTAGTATGTACATGAGTCAAGTATATAGATGGAATTTGATTGAACTACGGCACATTTTGTAAATTTTATATTTATTGGTCATAATGCAAGTATGACGACCAACGCTGTTTTGTTGAGATTGAATTGTTAAGCAAACTAGACTAAAGAAATACTCACACACAAGATCGCTGCCGTTTGACAATGCAATGCAGTAACTTCCTCATGTTACAAAATAAATATACTGATGGTTCTTAAAGACTATCTTAAAACTAAGGAACTTTGAAAGTTAGAAAACCTTCCGTTATCAAATTGTTTCTATCGTCAGACACGCTCTACATGAATAAAGTTTAGTGACGACAAAAATGAAAGTAAACAAACAACTTCAAACTGTCTGGAAAATTAATTGTAACAAATTAAACAGCATTTCCATTACGTCATTGTCTGATCTGACTAAATCATTATTGATGAACCGGTATGTGCTAACAGTAAATATTCCTTAAATTTTATAACAACCAGGAAATATGATAATCAACGTAACTGATGAGTTACAACAAAAGTATGAATAAGAACAGTAACCTAAAGCGTGTATATTGAATTCTACTTATATTCCGCATGTACATTATACCAAGCAGTAGCTCATTAGTACCAAAATTGAATACCATGAATTTCTCAATCGATCAGCGAAGAATGGCTTAATTAATTTACCTATCGAATTTCATGTCTTACCCTCACTCAGTCTTAAAATGTAGAAAATATAAAGTAGTAACGAATAATGAACGAAACAGATACATTACTTGAAAATATCAATAGACGAGCCATTCTATGGAAAGCTATTGTCGCATGACTATATTTTTCGAGTTTACGAAAATAATAACAAACGCAGTATTAAAGCGATGTTTGGATGTAACACCAAATTCTCTCATGCATCACGATGGGTCTCTGATACGTCACCACATTCTGGGTATATAATTTCGTAACTATCATCATGACTAATCACATTCTCGTTACTGAATGAATTTACTGTCACCCCAGGAGTTGGCAGGTACTTGTGCAAAACATATTCAATGATATTTTAAGTTAATACCAATTTATGTCTAATTACGTACCAACAAAAAGGCAAGAACTGTAGTATTGTAACACGAATCACTATTAATAATGCCAGTTTTCTTACCATGTGGATATGCAATCACAGACGCAACGGTTTTGGAAAAGGCTCCTGCAACCATGAACTGAACGAAATCGCGGGTTGTCTTTTCATCGGGGTTTCTTTCTGCATCAGCAAGAGTTTCGCCCGACTTGCTCCACTGTTGAAGACGTTTTTTGGCAGCCTCATAAATTACAAAATGAATGACCGTCTCTGAGATCCCCATGTAGGAAGCAGAAATCCCTTTGTAAAATCCTAAAATCCCACCCTGGCGGTATATGCGGCTTAAAATTTCTCGAACCGACTGCTTACGATTCTGATCAAGCTGCAGTCGTGTCTTCACAAACCACACCGGATTTGTAGCTGTGCAAGCCACGAAACCTGTAATTGTAAAAACAAAGATTTTGTTACTAATATAATAATGTATTTCCTAAATTGTAACTGTTATTAAATGTTCCAAACCACACCGGATTTGTAGCTGTGCAAGCCACGAAACCTGTAATTGTAAAAACAAAGATTTTGTTACTAATATAATAATGTATTTCCTAAATTGTAACTGTTATTAAATATTCCAGTTTTGGAAATATGTACAGCAATAATTAGAACAAACACTATGGTCTACATGTGTTCTAAAAGCTCATTTTAAAAATACACTAATCCATAGTCATGAGTATCCACTTCGGAAGATATGACGTAAAAATGTCATAAACTTGAAAACATGCCGGCTTGCCAAATTGGCATACTAGCTACAATACTGTTTTGTCTGTATACTCCAAATATCTTGGAGTTTGTGATTGAACCCTATATCTTAACAGCACATAACACCATTACTTTTTATTATAAACAAGAGCATGCGACAAAATCACGCATTGGTTGAAAAAAAACACGACTTGGGAGCATGATAGAAAACTTGTAAACGTAAATTAAGTTATTTTAGCTATACATAACCATAAAGTCACGTATCATGTTTAAAAGACAAAAGAAATAAAAGAAATATATACCTACACACTATCAATTTATACGTATTGCAGAGGAAGCCGTACTACATAATTTTTAATGTAAAAATTAGTATTTATACCGTACCTGCTGTCGCAGCAGAGCAAATGTGCACTATTGGTGATTCCATTGGAAAGATTTCATTGTAAGTCTTTTTCGACTGAGAATAAGCAGCAGAAGTAAATAGCTCTTGAAGGTGCAACTCCTACTATGTTAGGTCCAAGTCCCTTAAAAAGTGCTCTGGGTCCTTCCTTCTCAATGATAAGCCTATAATAGCAAAAAATAAACAGAAAAACATAACCATTCATTCTATAAATAGTTCATTTATTTCATAACATGTCATCAAGAAAAAACAAGATCCAATTTCTCTTATCAAAGTCAGTATTAACCGCACTCTAACCCTTGTTAAAGCAGAAGGGTTGGAAGTTGGCAATTTTGCATGTCAATGAATGCACGTCAATAAATGTAATTTATCTTTTTGCTGGCGTCTGTAGCATTTAACTGGCGACTGTGAGGAGGCAAGAAATTTCTTATCCTTATTTTGCTTATAATTCTACCATCATATTCATCTGATTATAATAACCTTTCATTCTCATATATAACAAAATCATAGTTTTAAAATTTCAGTGACAGTGAGGTCAATTTGAGAATTTATGCATATAGCTTACGTTACGAACATATAGGTTTTAGCAATAAAAATACCCATAATTAAACTGATTTCTCAATCTTTGTATCATATTCTCATTTTAAGCAATAGAGTATGAATATGACGTCCAAGAGATAACTAAGTGGACTGGGCAAAAAATTGAAGACGTTTGGCTCCAGTTTTTTCTGAAATGAATGGGTAGAGGCAGACCCAATCTCGGCCTATGTCGTATGTATTTTAAAATAATCACTCAACCAACCAAGATCCAAACAAAATTGATAAGAATCGTCTGAGTTGACTTCACTACTTTGGAGTGGAAAATTTATAAATTCCAAAACTGGATTTAACCTGATGGTCGCTGGAGAGTATATTTTGGGAACGGAGCATTATTTTTATTATTATTGGATTTCATTATATTATCTTATATGAAACTTGCTAGTATATCAATTTCATTTAATACTAAATACTATATCCAGCAAGTTGATAAGTGAGCTAAAACTGGAATATACGCAACTTGTACAATCAAATCCCATCCTATTTTCCGACATCGGCCGATCCTTAAATCTGACTCCTCAGCAAATAAATACACTCATAAAGACTGATAGCCTCACTTAACCTGAACAAATACTAAAACGACGTTTTTCACTGAAAAGCAGAGATTTCTGCTCTGACAGATAGCCCCAAATAGACCTTTTTCACTATTTCCTCAGAAAACTGAAATAATCCGGTTACTGATTCGATTCATTTAGAAAAAAACTTTTCCACTGCGAGAGTATCAATGGACAAATATAAAATAAGTGCTAAAAACATGTTTATTTTTACTAATTCCAATTCCTTATGAAAAGCATATTATCACTATCACATACATAAAAATCAGAATAATACAGGAAAACTCTTCATGTTTGTGTTTCGTACATGCGTATACCTAATAACTATCTCATGATGGTCTCATGCACAGTATTAAGATTAGTTAGCAGTTCATCAGTTTAAAAAAAGGCAAATTTAATAGTCCAACGCATGAAAGAATCATTTTATACATATTTTAACTCTATGAATTCAACACTGAATGAAATGATTTGCAAGTTTGTTATTCCAGTTTTCCTACACCATTTCTCAATTTGCAAACTGAAGGACTTCAAATGGGTGAATTTTTTCTCTCGAAAATTACAAGTTATTACCGGATTTTATGCATATATCAAGTCAAAAGTATTTTCCAGATTTTACTAATATCTAACAAAAGGGTCATGAACTTATCAAAAATGACCCGATTTAATCATGTGTCGAGTTCGAGAAGTACTCTGCTGGAGGTGTGATAAATTATTTGTAAAAAACAAGTAAAAACTAGATATAACTTGACATATATGAACCAATTTTGTTTTGATTATGTTTCATGATATGATCAGACAATGCCTAATTATTTCGTTACCTTACGCTTTCCCCTTTTGGTTTAAATAGACCGTGTCAGAGACATTGGACTACCACTTAAAGAAATGAATTGATATCAGAGGTCATTTACTTACCGCAAGCATTGGACGAGCCCAAGTTTTGGAACATTGTTAGCTGGCATTGGACTATTGGGATGACCTCTGGCAACGGCGAGAATGTGCGCATTTCGCCCACAGTTGACACATGTGCTGAAAAGTCGTGTTTTTGAGTAGCCTGAAGTACTGTACGTGGATAGACTAGCACCATGACCTCCTCCGTAGCCACCATTGCGATAAGGGCCTGACAAGGGAGTAGTAGGTGGATTGCCAAAAACCGGATTTGAAGACTGGAGACGTGTCTTAACAACTTCTAGTGGGCAGGTAACAACAGCACCGGCTGTTCCAGCAACCCTATTTAAGAAAAAAGCATGATTATAGCAGTGGCATTTTAACAAATTCTGAAGTAATAGTAATATATTGTTTAAAATATTTGTTGAAGATAAATCAAGCTTCCGTTCATGCTCATTTGTTAGTGATACCCATCATGAATTACATGAAAAAATCTAAAGATGATCGACTGCTTAATAAGACTTGAAAATTTTGTCGGGAATGACCTGACTTGTAATTGCACTACTACTACCTTCAGTCTGTCTAACAGTATTCTGTACTTCCTTTTTCTAAATTTTGATGGTATGAGCCTGCTCTGATCTGTCTTTCAAGATGACGTCGCTCAACATCGAAGTTGGATTCATTCCAAAGGTTAAGAGTAGTGCGGCGACGTGGTCATACGATGATAGAAACAGGAGCTCTTACATCACTGGTTTCATTCTGAAGCGTCCTATAACTATACGAGTTTGTCGGCTGTAAATTATTTCTATCTGAAGGTTGAGCCAAGTAGATAAATAAGAAACATTTGAAACTTCCATATTGAAATTGCACCTGTCACTGATGCTATATCTTAGATTTCACTTATGACTGCTTTATAATATGGGATTTAAGATTTTAGCGTAAATACGTTCAACGTTAAAATGGCCTTCTATGTCCCCCATTCTACCTTAATCTTGACTTTCACTCTTTTAGTTTTGTATTCTTTCTTCATTTTCCTAGGTATGCCCAGAATTAGCAATTCAACAACTACTGATATTTGTTCCTTCATTTACTCAACTCATAACTTAGTATGGTATTATGGAATAATATATAATGGTATAAAATGTAGATTGTGCTGACCATTTGGGCAAAAGCAGTCTACTTTATAAAGGATGTAAAAATGAACCAATCATGGTATAAAGCCGACGATACTGGTGGTAATTAGCAAGACCAAAGCCAAAATTTCGCCAAGTGGTAATGATTTGTTAGTCTAGAATAAAAATTTTCACGTACCCTCCAGCAACTAGATGAATTATAGTGTCACGTTGAGACATTTTCCGCAAATAAGGAGGCACACCTCAAACGCAATACGATTTCCAAAAGATATTGGTTTTTGTTCCAGTAATAAATGCTAACTATCTTAAAAATTTGTACTATTACAGTTTAACTAAGCTATCTAAACCTTTAAGTCTTGGAATATCCTTTAAATATCTTAAGAGCGTGTTTCAGTCAAAAATAGAACTGACAAGATTTCAAAAAATAGTGTACAGAATTAATTATGCAATCAATCGTTTTCAACTCTGAGAAATTCACAGGGATTCTTCCAAATTAAATGTTAACAGCAAATCATATATTTGAGGTGGAAATAAAGTTTTTGATTTAAGGATTCTGATATTCTGTGACAGTGATGGACGTCTTTTAACCCAAATGGAGTATTCATTAATATTAAAGTACAATAGACGTCTTTAGATGCTGACGAAAGCATTCATAAAACTCAACGAAGGAGTACAATAATTCATGGGAAAAGAAATAACTGATAAGCTTTATACAGAGAGAAGGTCGGTAGGACAGTTTTGTTTGGAAAACAATAATAAATTATGTAACAATGTACAAAGTACAAAAACTTGGGTTAATTTAGAGAAGTGAAGTGAAAGTAGTGGTATTAGGGTGCTTATTCAAAATTAACTAAAAAGATTTGGAAGAGAATAAGAAGGAAAATGATAGCATAAATACTACTACAAGTTCTAAATTAAAGTATTATGAATAGTATCCCAAATGCCAATTTGGCGGAGGCTGGACCTGACAAATCTTGACTGTTGGGTTGGCACAGCACACGGGAGAACCTTTCTGTCAGTCAGTACTTTTCGAACAATGTCACTCCACCAGTTTCGGCTTGCGGAACGGTTTCGGGTCGTTGTAATATGTTACTTGTTTTCCCCTTTTAACTTTAGGTCTTAGGAAGGCCAGGTTGCTCGTTCGTTACAGGCAAAGGTTGGCGAAATGAATTTATCAAATTGACGTTTTCAATTGCGGTCACTGGTCGTCAATTTTTTTCAATCGCTGTTATTTATATTTTCCTCCGATAGGTCAGCAAATGTGACCTGAATGTGTAACCTCTTGGATTGTTAAGTCTTGTTAACTTTTCTTCAGCTGACAAAACAGTCAACACAACCGCGTTGTTTATTTACTTGTTGTGAGAAACAAAATCAGCTACCACTTCGTACGGACACAAAACAGAATATTTCCACCCTCACTGTCTTATGAAACACAATACTTGCGCAAACGTCACTGCAGTTGCATTAACGGCTATTCAACAGCATATAATTATGATTGCGTTTTTTTCGGTTTGGTGTTAAATATTTCACAGTTGGAGGTAATCTGCTTCGTTTTTTATTACAGAATAATTAGACGTAAGTACGTGTATTCTCTCGCCCTCTCTAATTATGTGTATCCATACGCTGTTTTTCTACGTCGAACTTTGAAAGTGCAGATATGATCAATAGAGTCTGCCTATATTTACTTATACACTGACTGATATATTTTTCATTTATATATAACGTGTATCGTGTATGTGCAAGTGCATATAGAGTTATGCGTGTAGAGACGATTTTATTAAATTAAAAAAAACTTGCCCTACAACAACAACAACAGCAGCACACATTCGGCAGAATAGAAGAGAACAATTCACAACTAAAACTTTGTAAGTTTAGTAATGCATAAACAGGATACAAATCGAAAAACTGGCTGACTGGCGTGTAGTCCTAAAGAAGAGTTCGTCATACGATGCGATACGAGCATTCAATCTCTCTGTGTATAGTTTACTCAACACATTCCATTCCACATCGTCGTGTGCATGTAAAACTGAGCTGCTAGAGATGCATGTATTGTGGTTTGTGTAATTGCCAAATGCTTTATTGTAAGCACTTGTATAGAACTATAGATCGGCAACAAAAGCACTAAAATGTAATTTTTTGTATAATGCAAAAAATAATGTCAACAAGAAGAGCAGGAGAGCAAGTAGTGAAGTGACTCTATGGCACACACACTTAATTGACAACTATTTTTTAGCACATCGTAGGCCTTCAGATGAACTTGTTCGTTGTATGTCAATTGTCAGTACACGAACTACTACGTAGAATGCTCTTATCAATCAATTTGATGATAAATGGTAAGTTGTCTTGTAAGTGTGGATGTTACGTTACGAGCGAAAGCTAGATTGCTTGTGTTGCGTGATGGTTGATGATGATGATGACGATGATGTTGATATAGCTGTGGTTAATTAGGTGCTGTTGAATTAGTCCTTCTTATCTTGAGCTGGCTTATCCAGTACTGGCAAAAGAAAAAAATGTTGTCGATTTTTGAGGCGTCCTCCAGTAAACGTATAAAGTATGCAGGCTTGTTGTTGACTTATGTGTGGAAAATCTCTTCGTGGAAAGCTTGCAAACAATGACAACAACTGCTACGTTGTTCTTGTCACGTTTGTAAATTACTTACTTCAGAGTGAGTAGACAATATACGTTGTTGTTTTTTGAGCGGATCGAATGTCTCGAAAAGTCGAAAGCTTTGGTAGAAGGCCTTTAAAAAATAAAAGAAAAAATAAGATATAGTTAGTAATGAAGTTTCAACAGTTTCAGTTTCTCCAAACTGGAAAATACGGAGTAATATTATGATTCGGCAATGAGGAATATGACAGTATAATGTACGAGGGTAGCAGTAAAATGCATGGCAGTTAATATTAAGTCAAATACAAACGAAAAAAAATAAGGAGACGTGCGTACGTGTCGTTCGTCCGATAGGAAAAAAGTGATTTAATGGATCGTTACAAAGTTAATTGCATTCAATGCAACACTTTTCTTAATAATGGAAGGGATTATGTTTTTGCGTTTTTGTTTTATAATTGCAAAAGTTTATGACAATGACAATTTTAATGGGTTAGTTTACATTCCAAATTCCAAACAGTGAACAGGAATGAGTGGGAACGGTGCAGTTTCTCAATGCGCGAAACTGCACTTGGACTGTTTCGTATATGTAGCAGGTTGGAATTCTGTTCAGAGACTGAACACTAAATGCTCTGTCGTCTTGCCTTTATACAGTTTTCTTATCGCAAACACAACTTACTACTGCCGTCGTAGCGTCGTCGTCGTTGGCTATGCAGCTAACTTCTATATAGATATATGCATTATGCATACATCTTCAGCAGCGCTATTTCAACTAAACGAAAAGTGGGAACTGAAGGTTGGCTGTTATAGAAATTATAGGCTGTTATAGGCTTTGTTCAGAGAAATACACAACACGAGAATGCATAAGTGAAGCAAGTTACAAATCCACTTTTTATATGAATTTTCCTACTTTATACTTATCTCTTTGAAGAAAATATAAAAACGTTTATGTAGACAGTTTAACTGTAGCGTGTAAAAGTTACACATAAATGTGAGATTTTGTGGCCAGTTATAGACTATGTAGAGTAACAAGATCGTACTTTTCAGTTTTTCACTCAACCCCGTTAATCTCATATTATGCTCTTAGTGTTTTCCATGGTAAATTCTGGTATTATTACTGTACGACCTGCTGGGTAATTTCTTAGATCACTTATACTTAAGGATGAGATCATTGCTGCTTATTTTTTTACAAAGTCTGTGACAGAGTTTTTTATTTATTTTGTTGTTGACAAACCGCCTGGATTGTTATCGGTTACCAGTATTGCTCACATTTTCAGTTGCAGGTTCAACGTGGTTCTTTCTTACATCTACTCTGGATGTACGGTCCACATCTACCGTGTAACCGTTAACAATAGTCGCGGTTTGGCGGTTTGTCAACAAGTAAAATTCTGTCACAATCTTTATTATGAATGATCCTATCCTTAAAGTATAAGTGATCTAAGGTGTATACATTAAAAAGATATTGAAACTCAAATTAAAAACATTTATTCAATGGTGAATGCACTAGGACTATATTAAAATTCCTTTTAACTGTGATGTTGTTGAAATAACTTGTAAACACACGTGTTTTCCCGTTTTGCAAAAAGGATCTGTCGAAATTGTCCTTCGTGGTAGTTGTTGTGTAATTTAAACCACGTGCCGGCTCTTTTTAATATTATTATCTACCTAGATACAGCTGATACATAAACACCACTATTAGACGTCCGGTATACTCCTTTTATCCAAAAATGCATGTTTTTATACTCGACATGTTTTTCCTTTTGGCACTAGCCGTCCTTACACACACCTACTCGAAAAAATAAAGCCTTGCATAAAACGTCCATGAATATAAAATACAAAGCCAACAAAAAATCAAATTATTATTCGCGGATGCTATTAAACGCATCATGTTGGAAAAAAACTTTGTGTGCTTTTATTGGTAAAGTTTTTGGATCGATGAGATTGATGACATCAGTTTGTAAAATCTTAGGGAATACCTCTTTCATTGGGTGCGCAAATAGAAAACGAGGTTCTTGGACAAGGGAAAAGGAAAGTGATTGCTCGGAAAGCACGTATCCAGGCAGGTCTCTTTTATACGTACATCCGACAAGCCAAATGTGCAAATATTTTTGTGCCTATCAGCAAACACCTAAATAGCTACGCCAGATTTTCTCTGTTTTTGTTCCTTTATTTGCTTGTTACCACTCTCAGTTTATATAACACTGGATAACCAGAAGGGGGGTGAATTGGAAAAGACAAGAGTTGCTTGGCGTTTAGCCAGGAGCAACTTCCATATAGACAGGCAAAGACAGGACAACGGTCGTTTGCTTTATGTTCCCGTAATGTGTCACATTTTCACAGGAAACGACGATATTTTTGCACGCTCTGTGAGTCTTGCTGTAAATGAGAAAGAAAATTAATATATTGTTAGTGTTGTAATCAGTCCAAGCCAGGAAACAAAATGTAGCACGTAAGCTTTTACAAAGAGAGATTTTTTAAGAAGAAATGGGCTCATGAATCGATGAATTCTATATTGTATGAAATTGCGAATCAATAACTTCACGTATGTACTGTTAATGATCTTATTTATTGTTCCTTATTACTGGTACTATTGCGTCGCTTATTAAGAGAAGTGAGAAATAGTTGGTTTTCGTTCCACTGCCAACTATCGTTTTGAAAGTAGAAAAAAATCACCACGGTGGTGGTTTTCTACATTCCAGGTGGAGCCGGTGCTGTGTATGCTGAACGTGACAATAATTTACCTCACCGCTCACCATTTATTATGTGGCCACTCGTATGTGCTCTCGTATTAAATTGACTATAAAGTAACAAACCATATATTTTTTTACTTGCTGACTAACGAAATTGTTATTTTAGCCTTTAGTGCATACTGCACTTCTTCTCCTGATTATCTTTCACTTTCCTCCACCCAGACACACAGATGTGTAGCGTCCGCCTTCTTAAATGTTTTTCCGTTTATGCTACCACTTGGTATAGATAGAGAGTATAGGTATCTATCTAAATGTAGTCGGGTACCTCTCTTAGGGTTTATTGGGGAAAAGTGAGACATAAGCAAGCAATATAACGAAGATTTATTGAAGTGTGGATTCTCTCTCCCTCTCTCACCCAACAAAAAAATAATCTCCAAATATGAGTCTAGAAACACGACAAGGAGCAAAATGAGCAAACTAAGAGTATCATCATCATGAATCACTCCATTATTGCTAAAGTCGTCGAGGAAATTACTTTATGTTGACCTTAACCCCTTGCAGAGACGGATTTACGGCAACACGGATGTATACAAACACACCAGAGTAGCGCACACGAATAAGGCCAATGATGATAACGGTGACACTATAATAATGGTGGATGGCATGAATCTCCGTGAATTCTGCTGTCTTCAGCAGTATTCTTCATTCGAACTAACAAAAAAGTAAATCCCACTTTTGGAGAAAAAAACCCTCATCATCATCAAATGTAATGAAGGTCAAAATGTGATAAAGACGTTTTCACAAATAAACTTGCCCCTTATATTTCTTTGGAGAAATGACATTTGAAATCTGGCAAAATATTTGAGAGCTATAAGTAGGATGATTTTTGTGTCTGCAAAACACATTTTAGTATGTTTCCGTTTTGACTTTTAGTACAAGTAGTCTATACCACATATGGCGTACAAGTTGTTAGTGTCAATTTATTAAAGCTGTAATATTTTCTTAGGGATTTTTCCTGAGTTTACTATAGCTTATCAAAACGGATGCCATAAATAGACTTGGGTATGCATCATAAAATGTTTTGGTTGAAACCTTTTTTGGTGTATCTTGGTTTTCGATTGTGTGTATCGAAACTTTTATTGTTATTGCATAACCTATGTGGAAAGTTTAGTCCAAATTTTTTAAGCATCTGAATAACATGTGACATAATGTGGTTCTTTCATGACCCAACAAATAAATTAAAGATAAACATTCATTCCTATTCCTAGCATCATTAACTAAAATTAATAGTGCCGTTGAAAGAATTACAACAAATCGGTAAGGATCAAGAATGAATACGGGGTATAACGTACAAACTAACGGAATCATAATGAAGGTATGAGCCACTACTTTGTGAAACTGTGAGTCCAAGTGGTAGGATACCTTATTTCAGCTTAATATCCGTAATGATAACCCTGTCCGCTGAAAGTTGAACTGGATACTGCGGTCGCTGGGCTGTATGAAACGCCTAAGCCTCCTGGAACAGCAACTCCCTTTGCGACATTGGTGTATCCAAGGTTGGGATATCCATGATGAGAGACAGTGCTGGGAGAAACATATCCATGGGCCACAGCGCCTGGAGCATATCCATGGGCCAAGGCATTTGGAGCATATCCATGGGCCAAAGTATTTGAAGCATAACCATGGGTCAAGGCGTTTGGAGCATATCCATGGGCCAAAGTATTTGAAGCATATCCATGGGCCAAAGTATTTGGAGCATATCCATGGGCCAAAGTATTTTGAGCATATCCGTGGGTCACACTTCCTGGTGCATAGCCATGACGAGCGAAAGAAATAGTTCCAGCTGGAGCATGATAGCCGTGATAACTGGATGATGGAGCAGCGTAGCCATGAAGTGCAGAAGAACCGTAGGCACCGTGTTGAGCGTATGCTAACGGAGAGCCGTAAACACCGTCATTTGTGAAACGAATGTCAGATTTGCGGACAGTGGCGTACGCGGAATCGATGGCCTGTAGAAAACCCCAGATTAATTAGCCTCGTTTCGCAGAATTACAAATAGCTCTCTACATCTGCCGGTGTATAATTTGGATTACAACAGTACAACCGGAAGGAGAATTGTGTTGACACATAGCAGTGAAATTTCAAGAAATGTTCTAATGTTCGTATACAAAGCGGTATAGGCACAAATGTTTCAACGCAAAATAATATATTTTCCAAGAACCTTAGCTTGTTTGGAGATTGAACTGAGACCTCCATATCCACGAATTGTATGTTCAGCCTGTGCTCCAAGGGCGTAGGCTGGCGAGAGGTAACCTGGAGCGAGGGCTGTTGTTGAAGCCACAGCAGCCAAAGCACAGATGATGGTAAACTAATTTATTAACGAGGAGGAAGAAGAAGAAAAATTAAAAACTGAATACAAAAAACTCTTGAGTAGTTTATCGGGCAGGAAACAAGGAGAGAAACTGTGTGGCCAGTTTGAGTCCTGCTGGTACTACACAGCTCTCCCTTATGAAAATTTATTGCACTGGGTAAATTTTGAAATTAGAACCATTAAAGAAACTTTGTACCTTGGCAAACATTTTTTACACTTTTGGGGTTTTCGGTCTGGAAGCTGGAAAACTAAATAAATAATATAAACAAATGAATAATCAACAACGGTTCTGGGAAAAGAAAACTACTTCGCGTTTATGCTCACTTGGTCGAGTTCAAACGAATGGTTTTAATTTGGTAAACAACCAGACTTTTATACTAGCTCATGTTTTGTGTGTACCCCCACACGACGACTTTGATTAAGAACCATTTACAGAATTTGTTGCAAGTTTAATGGCAACTACGAAGAAAAGGCGTAAATTTTGGTTTATCATGTTGCTCTAGTTAATGCAAACAGAAAAGCGCTGGTCCTGTCGTGCCACTAGTGTAAGACGGTTTCTTGTTCTCACTCAGGTAGAAGTGGAGGTACTTCTATGAATGTATACATAATGTATATAGACTGGAGCCCCTTTTTACGACTTTACGACCTCTGAGATGCTACACACATACAGAAAAAGAGAGGGACGCACACATTTTCTAATTCGTTGTTCTGTTAGCAAGGCTTTCCCATTACGTAATGACTATCGCCCTATACTATAATAATTAAAGTTGTATTGGTAAACAGCAAGGATTTGGTAATTAACGAAAACTATCATTTTATTTCACCTCTCTGGCTAATGATGATCAAAATAATTTCTCCATTTTCGCATTACTTTTGGGGTTAGTCTAATTTAATGACAACAATGGATACTGATGGAGATATTCCATTATGCGGCACCTACCACACACAACAACCCCCTTCACTTTTGTTGACTCATTTAAAACCCCTGTCTACCAAAAGTCTAAGGAAACAAAGGATTTTTAACAATGATGTTACTATTTTGTATTAGTACACTGTATATTANATTTTTAACAATGATGTTACTATTTTGTATTAGTACACTGTATATTACAACGTTCAAAGGAAACCTGTGTCATACATTGTTGTGATATGTCCCGTCATTTGAGATACTGCGAACGATTACTTCTTCTATCAACAAAACTGTCAACAGTGCAAATATGCAAGGTTATGCAATTTATCTGTGTGTACTAACATACATATATTCGTTTGCACATTTGTTCAACGAATTATACAGGTTACCGGATTTTTGAGTGGAAGTTAATGACTTCTTTTTAAGGTTTCAACAGCCGAGAAAACTTAGTTAGTTTGATGCTTATTGTGTGATCTTACAAGACGAAACGAAACACTATATATTTTTCAAGTAATTGTGACACTAGGTACATTAGTAAGGTATGTTATATTATGTGTAACTGTGTGAGTAAAGTATGCTAAAATAGGGTATGTACATGTACATAAACACCAAAACTGCAAATAGCTTCGGAAGCAACTCTGGGGTTTTCAGTACAGGGGCTACTCGGTGCTCATTGGTATGTAATCCGGCACTCAAGGCATTTGTCGGTTCTTATAGGAAAGTACTAAAACATGTGTGTCTCGTATTATTAGGTAGCCGGGAGAGAAACGACCAAGGTATTTATTGGGTTCGTTCACCTATGTCTGTCCGGCCGGCCGTCTGTCTCCCCCTTTTCTGATAGCTGATAGATAGTTATGACGTTTTGTCAAGTTTGACCCAGATTGGGTGACCCGTTGTGGCCCAAATAGGATGTCAAAGTTTCAAAATTGTAAAATTGTTTCATCCATAACTCTGGAACGGTTGCTTGCATCAGGGCTTTAATATTCATTACGTAATGATTGCAAAAACTACGTAATAATGACAGGAGTGAAGTAATAATTACAAAAAATTACGTAATAAATACAAAATTGACGTAATTATTACAAAAACGACAGTAACCACTGATCACTATTGCCGGCTACTTTTTTCACCAATCTTATCATTGCTGGTTTATTTAGCTACTATATACATATCTACGAGCTTAATTGTTGATGGCATACACTCTCTGAACTTGGATAACAACCTACATGTTTTATATTAGCAGCATTGCAAACGAAAGTAAGGTCGAAAATGATGACAGGAATGATGATTGCAATGAAATTAGTCACTTTTGCTTCTATTGTTTGAATTGGCATGTGTATCACAATGACTTTCATGTTTGCAGTTTTAGGTTTCGGCCCTTTACTGAACTTCATTTGACAGAAGTCCAACAAACTAATTTTACTCACATTCACTTATGTAATATGTATATTACTACCTATACTATGTATATTGGTATAACAAATAAATATGTACTTGTAAAGACTAATAAAACAAATTAGGGAAATAAACTTTTTTGATGCCGACGAAAGGGGGTGTAACAAATTATGACTAATATTTGCAGTTTTATTTGCAATTTAGAACTAATTTCAGTGCAGAAACTGAAACATTTTACTACCAGCTATAGGAGAAACCGTTAAGCTGAAGTTACTCAAGTAAATACATACGAATAAACTCTGAAAATAAAATGTCTTTACAAACTAAGCGATGACTATGCACATTTCAAATTTTTACCATTGTTGTACTTTTATTCTCTTCATTCGCTATGTATGTGCTATTGTGCATTGTGATTGTGATACATGAATGTATTTGAAATCTGTTACGCACTAGACGCACTATGCTAAATATTTTCTTCACACTATCAAATGTAGAATAAGGAAGTGTCGAGATGATTCAAGTTAAGTACATAACTGTAAACTGTTTGCCAAATTATCATTAAGATCAAATTAGTGTTTCAGGTTTCAAATGCAATGCAGTGGTGGTGGGGTGCAAAGTTGTACAGGAGCGTACATAAAATACCATACCGTACCATAAATCCGTCGATAACTTGCCCTGAAAATAACTCAATGCTTTTGGAAACCGGCAGCACTGGGTCAGCTTTGCTATCTTTTAAAAATCACTTTCCAGTTTTGTAGAAACATGTTGACTGACTATAGAACAGTCTTCATGGAAGAGTTCAAGGGTTTTAGCAGAAAATTGTCGGACTGTTTGTATCTTCCACGTGTCAAACAACATAAAATATGTACCCAACATGTAGTGGAATTAAGAATCGTTAAAAGATGTGTGTGTACAGATATAGTGTATATTCATAACATATTATTATGGATAGCAATATTGTTGATTTTATACCCTTACTCTACGCATGAACATTATACTACGTGACCATGTCATTGTCATTAGGTATCGCATAAGTCTTGAAAAATAATGTCTGTGCTGGTGCCGTGAGAGAAGACTCGCCGCTATTGGCGAACAGTGCATTGTTGAGTCATGAAGCCAATTTTACTTTGACACTAATATGCATTCTTTTCATGCAATTGAACTTTTATCGGTTTTCTTTCAAAAGAGGTGCTAGTAGAATGAGCTTTGCATATTTTACGTCACTTCGATACTTTCTCGCTCTTGCCGCTACCATATAGTAGATCGAAGGCTTTTTGGTTTCCACGACCTGCTGCCGAAAGAGTCAAGGGATTTACAGAAGATTCCTCCACAAAACGTGTACTTCCTTCACACACACACAAGAAACGTGCAGTCGGGAGGAAAAGGAAAGAACACTATGAACTAGTCGACACTTAAATTCTATTGCATAGTTCGTTGGGTTAACCTACACTAAATCTCTTTTCTGCAGTGTAGCATACCAGCACAAGCTTGAACCAAATACCACACTGCGTTTAAACAGTTTTTTATACTTGAGCATTGAAGTATCTCTTCTTGAGCAAGGTTTGCTGCTGGGTCTACTGAAACCTTTGTAGACCTTTTTAAAGAAATACGGCAAAGTACGGGATTTTAGTAATATGCCTTTTCAGCAAATGATGAGACGAAATAGACTGGTGCGTTTATAGGGAATTTGAGCAAAAAGCTTCGGGTAGGTATAGAAAGCAGTCAACGCTGAATTGAGAAGAGAAAACTCATCATTTCTCTCGGTTCCCTGAGTAAGGAGCGGTAATACGTGTTTTCATAACTTTCACGAAATCATTATCTCATATTCATAAAGGGCGATGCAGATTGGGTGTGAAATATATCGTTATGAATTTTCCCAAAGTCGAATTAAAAGATCACTGGTAGCAAGCAGGAGTCCTACTATCAGCGTATGCAGGCGTGCAGTCTCCCGCGTCGTTTACAGAAATATTATTATACGATTACTGTGCATGTATAGTAAGTGTATGACCCATTTTAACATGAAAGCATTAATATTGGCAGTTCCGCTCAGAAAACTGTGAGTACCTGTGAGATTTTAAAAATCTCAAATCCTTTTAAAAGGTTGAATAAAGTGGGGGTGAGAATGGTGGTAGGATTTCTGCGGAAATGCTTTGGCATCATTTTCGTCATTTTTCGTACACACTCAAAATTACTCATAATCATTTCCAATAAATCCTCAATTTAACGGTTAGATTCTTTCGAAGGATGAAGGAAGTAAAAAGGTGGTTATACTTTGAAATATCTCTTTAATAATTTTAATGACTGGCGTAGTATAGTCATAGTGTCTATATAGCTTCTGTGTATTTGTCCCTACTTTAGTTTTTGAAGATAACCTGCCGTTATACTTATTGTCGTTTCCGTTTTGTTTGCAGGTTTCTTGGGTGCGGCACCGTGACATTCATATTTTGACAGTGGCCACATATACCTACACCAGTGATCAGCGATTTCAAGCCATCCATCAAAGGTAAAAATGATAAAGTAATATAAGGTAAGATAATATCATAGAATACATGGTGTCATGTTTGGTTGGAAAATATGAGAGTGTCGCTTGATATTTCGTAAGACATACGAACGGTTTATTAACAAACATGACAACAACAACGGCTAATCATTAATATCGAAATTACGGCAAATAGTACAACAAACATATACAATAACGCATGTGTATAACGAAGACAGTTGCCACTACTAACGATAAGTGGCGTACGTATTTAAACACCCCCTGCCCATCCCCAAATAATGAAAATCCCCATTCTCGAACATGTGCTGCTCCACTAGATTGCGCTCCCTGTTCTTCCTGCGAAATGCATGAGGTATGATGTCCACCACTGAAAGTTGTTGATGTTCGGGGTGCACGCCTCGGTCCTTTACGTGCGAGAACCAATCTCGTAGCACCTCTTCAGGATCCAAACCAGTTAAACATTATATTTTAAATGGACAACAAATAATACTCACCGTAAATACTAGTATTGTTGCTGTTCCGCATGTTACTTGCTATCCCATAAGGCTGGCCATTGAAGGGAGTGTCCCGGGGACTTTTGCTGATGTGAAGGGTTCCGCCCATAACATACAAAATCTAAACAGCGTCTCAATCTAAGATACCCCCTGATGATATCTGCGTCGTGGGCGTTAAAGAAAGTTGTCATCCGCGGTTCATTGGAGGTCATGAACCTCCGGAGGTCTCGTTTTAAATTGTCTACCACATTACGTTGACCTTTCACCAGTTCCTCCATCTCTTCAACGGTTGAACAATGTCTCGCGTTGGGTGAATCTTCCCCGGGGATGACAGGGTCCCCACTGATGGGATTCCATTCCCAAATATCACCTAAATCCATGTTGTCAAAAATACAAAAGCACGACACAACTAACAGTGAAATATATTTATTAGCACACTAAATTACAAAACTCTCTAATCTTTGCCATAATTTTGATATGAAGTATTGTTATGTTGTGCATGTTTG